>OZ020192.1:10959284-11164608 GCA_963971165.1 Philopedon plagiatum
ATCAAAACGATCAATTGTTTGTAAAATGGTTAGGTTTTCCAAATCAATTTAATTCTTGGATAGACAAATCAGATATTGTATAAATATTATCAAATAGGTTTTACGTTACGTATGTATGCATTATAAATAATAAAAATAAATATTGCTTTTCATAATTATTCGTTTTATTTTCAATTTAACAGTATAATTATGTTTTTAAATAGAACTTTATCTAGGTTGGTTTCCATTTTGGTTTTTTTGGATCCTTTATCTTCGTTGTAGTATACCGTGCAGCATGTGAGTGAATTTGATACATTTTTTCCTTAAGGTACGTAATTTTGGTCTCATCATCTTCAAACATTTTTTGAAAAACCGGTACTAGCACATTACTAAGTATGGTATTTATCTGCGAACCAAGTTGATGAACTTCCGTAAGGACATATTCTTTGGTAGCAGCATCATTATCATTTATCGGTTGGGCAACATTCCTTAATAATTTTCCCTCTATATCAAAATGTCCATCTGAAGTAAGTTTAAATCCGATTCCGGGCAACCCTCGCGATAAGTTGTTACAAACAGGAGTTTTCTGTCGACCAAATTTATCAATTGTGTTGTTAACACGACCCATTTTAAAGTAAAACTAATTCACTCTCTTTATGTTCAGCCTATATATAAATGACATAACTAATAAAAATTCATTTTACAATACACCATGAAGCAAGTAAGATTTGACGAAGAAAGAAATATTATCCACCGTATGTCTGTTTGGTGTTTTGCATATAGACAAGCCAGACAAAGTAATTTTCAGCAACTAATACTTGATAGATATCGTTTTCAAAGGAGAATTGGAAAAATGGATGTAATGCTAGCGAGGATTTTAGAACGGAACCACAGAAATAATATATATCAAGAGCGATTTGTTAATTCAAATGTATGGTGAATAATAAACATATTTAGTACAAAAAGATTTTTATTAAGATTTAAATAATACATACACACTATCATTAGAAAAACGCACTTTTTCACATAAATTTAAAATTACATGACTATCATAAGAAACTTTTACACTATATCTAAATTGTCTCTATTTTTCGGAATTACCAGCGCTGCCCTTCTTGGTCGAATTCCATGGTCTCACTATTATTACGTTCTGATGAACCTCCTCCCCCTACTCCTCCTCCTCCTCCTTCTAAGAAAACAGGACTTTGCGGTGATTCGTTAATTATTTCGAGATCTTCAAAATTGCTTGAAGAAGTCCAGCGCTGCCCTTCTTGACTGAATTCCGGCGTATCGTGATTATTATGTTCTGATGAACCTCCCACTGAGACAGCGAGACTTTGCAGAGATTCACTAGAATTTTCACGAGATATTTGTTGCGGTGATTTCATCCCATGTTTCTTATGGTACTCATTTTGACACCATTCACAGAAACCCATTATTCCACTAATAAATTCCCAATTTTCGCAATTGGCACACATCTGACGACCGTTTACAGAGAATGGGCGAACAACTGCAATTTGACGTTCACTTTTTGGTGACTGCATTTTGAGAAAATAAATTACTATGTAGTATTCTGGAAGTACTGAAATGCAGACTGAAACAAGAAAGTTTTGTGCCTCTATTTGTATCTGTTAGGTGACCTTCAAACCCCTCCACTCTCATATCCCATGTAAAATCGAGGTCACCATACACAGAATAGACTTGTTTCTTTATCTACATGCGCGTAATACGTATACGCTGAATAGCTTTTTCTTGATTCAACAATTTTGAATCGATTTCCTTAAGTCTTTTTGTAACAGATTGCAAAAAATCTTCATTCGCCTCTTCAGCAAGCTTTTTATTCATTTCATTAAGTTCTTTTCTAACATATTCCAAAACATCATTATTCACTAATTCACTAAGTTTTTTAATAATTTCACGCCTTTGTTCAAGAACATATTCCTGATTAGCGGCATCCCCAGGATTCTTTGGTGGTGCTACATTAGTTAAAGATTTCCCTTGTATATCATATTGACCATCATCGGTCAATCTAAATCCAACTCCTGGTTGTCCAACAAGAACAATGTGATTTTGGTCATTAAATTTTTGGCGCCCAAATTTATCAATTGTGTTGTTAACACGACCCATTTTTAGCTTAAACTGATGTGATTTTTGTGAAGGTTGCCTATTTATAAAAAATTAAACAATAATTTAGGTACATAATCATTTATTTAACATCTCATGTTATTATATTATACAATGAATTAAAGATTTTCTTCATCTTCTTGAACACACTCCATTTCGTCATCGCTAACAGTAGCCAATGCTTTACTATCAACTTCATTGGTGACTGCTTTATTTCCAAGGTCATCAAGAATAGTGGTATCATCTGCGGGAGCCAAACCATATTTTGTAGCTAATTCATCGGGTAAATGGGGCACTTCGAATAGGTAGCTTCCCAATTCTTCATTTATCATTCCAGCGCAAAATTCGTCCAGATCAATGGTTCCATATAGGTATTTCTCGCAAGTATGTGCTCCAGCCGTGAAATTTACGGCGTCTTTCATATACTTCCTATACTGACTTTCACTAAAACCCACATCGGATTTACCATAATTTGCAAAGTGTACTATTTCTTCAGCCAGCTCTCTTAATTTACATGATAACCAATTAATGTACATATCTCGATTTTCAATGACAGTAGGGCAGTCACACATCTTAAATAGAAAATAATGGATATGTGATTGTGTGTGACTGTGTGTTTTTCGATATATACTTAACAAGAACTATTTTATTACATTTTAAATCAACATTAAAATAGCCTAATCAACAATATATTACAAACAACCAAAATTTAACAACGCTCTAGTATTACCTCCAGAGAATACATGTGAGCTTTGCCCCAAATAAGTTAAGGTGTACTGATCACCGGAGTTATTCATCATTTCAATAGTATCCTCTGTCAGAATTTCAGCTACGCGTGATGGTAAAAATGTTTCAAATGTTGCTTGATGTGTTGGATCAAACAATGTGACGATAATGGCTTTTCCAAAACGTGAAGTCAAAGAATTAATTTTTTTTATCATATAAATTTTGCCCACCGTTAATGTAGAGAATTTTCTACGTTCCAGAAATTGAATATCTTGGTTTATCATATTATTAATTTCGGCTATGGTCTGCTTTGAAATGCTCATGATTTAAAATACAATAAAAACAATTACTGTCAAGTACCTTGAATAAACACTTGTAGAACACACCACAAATACAATACTTTATATGCCAAAGCAACAGTTAACGCATACGATGTATGAGTGACAATGAAAGCTATTTTCGAAATGAGCCATATTTATTAGGAAGTAATCCAAGGTCAAGTATTTATTTATGGTGGGAGGAATACATCCGACGACCTCGAAAAATACAAAACAAATGTAACCTTGAAATAAGCGTCGTCCACCTGGTCATCACCAAACAAAGAAACATCTGCTCGCGTTCAAGGCCAAGCAAATGTAACCTTGAAATAAGCGTCGTACACCTGGTCATCACCAAACAAAGAAACAGCTGCTCGCATTCATTGAAAATATGCACCGCAAATGTAACCTTGAAATAAGCATCGTACACCTGGTCATCACCAAACAAAGAAACATCTGCTCGCGTTCAAGGCCAAGTTCTTGACCTTGACCTTGGAATAACACCTGCGCATATCAAGGCCAAATAACAATAGCACACCTGGGCGTTCAAGGTCGACCCTACTGCGCATGCGGAGACTCGGGGAGCATCATATCCCTCTACTTTTAAAACGAACTGAGATAGTTAACTTCTATGAAAAGGTTTCGGTAGGTGTAGTAGGTCTCTATAAATTCGAATAAAAATTAGACCGACACCAGTGATAGTCCAGACGTCAAAAATATATCAATCGTACCTTAAAAATATCAAATTTCGGAAGTTCGTTAAATTTAATTGTAAGAGATTTTTGTTCTTTACTCAAATCTCCACTCGCTTTTGAGATAATATAATCAGTCCAATAGCCAATTTATTTTATTTTTTTATGGTCCTATTTAGGGAAATATCGAAAAATAAATAAAACTTTATGAAGGATACTTTAATGCTCTATCATAAGTCACTTTTCAAACCTAGACGTTTCGTCTAAAAGATCATCATCAGGTCAATTTGAAAAAGAAAATCAGCTCCTTTTTGTTATAAATATGAGGTGCGGCATGTTAAATGGCTACATAGTTGGACCTTACTTTTATGACGGTAGTTTAAACGGACTCAGATACTTAAACTTCCTGCCAACAACTCTCCCTGAACTATTGGAAGAAATACCCATTCAGGCTAGGCAGAATTTATGGTTACAATAAGATGGAGCTCCTGCTCACAATTCACAAATTGTGACGGATTTTTTAAAATCATTATTATCCGGATAGATGGATTGGCGCTTATGGGGCAGTACAGCGGCCGGCAAGATCACCGGACTTGAACCCACTGGATTATTTCCTTTGGGGATACTTAAAAGATGTTGAATACAAAGAACCTATAGAAGACATGGCAAATCTTGTAAATAAAATTTACGCATCGTGCGTTCCAGAAAACTCTTTTCAACGCTACAACCAGAAAATTGTTGAGAAACTTCGACGCCTGTGTCGAAGGGACGCACATCTAATAATTTATATGATTTACATATTGTTATTAGGTATTATTGAAAGTAAGATCTTTAGTAACTAGTATCCGATTTAAGTAAGTATCTAATAATTTAATATATCTTTGTTAAAACATAATTTGAATAATACATATTTTCAAAAAAACTGAAAAATTGCCCATTTAAGAAAGCAACGATAGCATGTATAACGACCTACATACAACAAAACATTATGTTTGTAATTAGAAAAATAGCTTTAAAAATAAATGATAAAAAGTACAGGTCCGTATTTAAAAAATTAACCTGATGATGATCTCTTAGAGACGAAACGTCTAGCTGAAGTTTGAAAAGTAAATTATGATAGAGCATTAAAAGTTTTCTTTATAAAGGTTTATTTATTTTTCGTTATATCCCTAAATAGGATCATAAAAAAATAAAATAAATTGGCTATTCGACCGATTATATTTCAAAAACGAGTAGAGATATCAAATTTGAGTAAAGAGCAAAAATCTCTTAGAATTTAACGAACTTTTGAAATTTGATACTTTTAAGATACCTGCCATCGATTGATATATTTTTGACGTCGCGACGCCTGGGCTGTCACTGGCACCGGTCTAATTTTTACTCTAATTTATAAAGACCTACTACACCTACCAAAACCTTCTTATTGAAATTAATTATCCCAGTTCGTTTTAAATATATAAGCATTTCAATTTTTAAGTGAAACACCCTGTATATGTGTATATATTGCAATAACAAAATATTGCAAAAAGAAATAGATGCACAATGTGTGATCCTTCAAATAAAGAATTTAAAAAGGGCTGCTTTTTAGCTGTGAAAAGGAATATTTAAAAGTAATAATTACAAACAATATGTCATTTATTCGAAACCTCACATTATTCTGAAAGCTTGCATAATCCGGATCAAGCGACGCAAGGGCGTTACCGTGGGAAAAAGTAACAACAGGGTGGCTCTGCCACCAACCCCCATTATATGCTATCGGCACTCCATTGTGATGCTTTTCAGTAAGTAACGGAGGGTATTGTGCACCTCACCAGCTTTTTATGCGCTTCACCGAGAATAATAATAGGTTAAAAATTGCCTTTTAATCTAATTAGACGCGGACAGTGACTTCCGAAGCCATACCACTGCACTGACTGGATTTAGATATGTGCTGGTCGTTGGTTATGATTACCATATGAATTATGGATTTTATATAGGGTGAATTAACTAATCGTGTCTGGTGTCCTGTCCGTGTCAATTAGTTTCCTTTAGTAATATACGTGAGAATAGAAGTAATGAATGTCCCAGTAGCTAGGTACTTCGCGATTTACTTTATAAATTAAACCAACAATTTAAAAAAAATAACAATTTAATAAAATAACATAATAAATTTAATAAAAAAAAATAACAAAAATAATAATTTATCAAAAAGTAGACTACGTCTGTAGCTCAACGTGGTGGCCATCCATCTACTGGACAACCAACAGAACAACAGGTTAGAAACGTTAAGAGCGTGCTAATTGGTCGCAACAGTTATGACTATGACGTTGATTTCAATGGTGGCGCCCTCCGTGGTAAGTCCAAAAGTACTCCTGGCGGAAGCGGGACGAGGTGGGAAGCTACCATGATCAGTTAAAGGTCAAATAATGTTTTGACATTTTATAACCGTGTTGTATTTACATGATATTAAAAAATATTTTATTGGACATTATAAAAGAATTTTCAGAGAAAATATAAAAAGGTCAATAGCGGCTGTTTGCTAAAACAAATATTTAAATACAACAAAGCATAAAATATCAAAACATCAATTAACCTTTAAAAGCAATACGAAATTGTATTGTATTTAAACAACAATGTCCCATTTTTAGTAGTTTTATACTAATTTCTTCATTTAGTGAATATAAATATAAAGAAATGTTTATCAAGTCATCTCATAACATGGCTCCTGTGCATGGCTCACATGAGAATGTTAAAGCAAGGTAAAAGTCACAATCGGGTGGTTCTAATCAGATTTCTTCAGTTCCGTTCACATCACGCTGGACTTATGTGGAGGTCCAATTCCGTCGAGCATTTAACATGAAACAAAAGGGAAATTTCGACAGAATCCTATACACTAAGTAATAGTTATTTATATCACACAAATCAGGTGCACTATTTACCTTTACTTATTAATTGAATGGTGCATAAAAAAACTTTACTTAAGTTTCAACTTTTTATTACTGCTATTGATTTTGCTTTCAGTAAAAATGTTGTGATTTGTTTAGTGTCCAGTAGTGCAATCCAGAGTTAAAGTGTAGTCGTCAAGACGTATATGTTTATATATATATATATATATATATATATATATATATATATATATATATATATATATATATATATATATATATATATATATATATATACAGGGTGATTCAAAAGTAACTAACCAACCCAATCAAACTGACAAACTTCAGGAGGTGATTGCTGGCATTATTTAAGGTGAAAAGTTCATATAAACAATGGTCCTTGGCGGCTTCGTTACGGAGATACAGGGTGTTGAAAAATAAAAAAAAATAAGAATTTTTATGTAGCTTCTAAACGTTTTGAGCTTGTGTTATGAAATTCGGTGGATGAGATAAGCACCTAAGGACACTCATTTTAAAAGTATATCGCGCACTTTAATTTATCCAGTGGCGTCGGCACGAAACTTTCATATAACATTTTTTGAGAAAACTATGCTACGCCACTGACTTATTTTTTTTTAACTATTGTGAGTGTCATTTTGCGAGTCCTTGCTTTATTTGCAACAAAAAAAGTCTCTTGCGTTTTTTTCATACGGGGAACGGTTTAAAGGTAAATCATTATTTTAGTCGGCTATACAGATGTATTAAAAAAATTATTTTAAATTGATCAAAAACATTTATTTTGAATTGATCAAACATGCAGACATTATTAAAATAACAACTATTTATCTAAATAAATAACAGTTATAAAATTGCCTTAAATAAATTGTTGGAAATGTCCACGCACAGACAAGATGGCGGCATCTAATTTTTCAACACCCTGTATCTCCGTAACGAAGCCGCCAAGGAGCATTGTTTATATTTTTAAAATAATGCCAGCAATCACCTCCTGAAGTTTGTGAAAGTACTTTTGAATCACCCTGTATGTATATATATATATATATATATATATATATATATATATATATATATATATATATATATATATATATATATATATATATGGAGTATACAGGGTGCTGAAAAATACAAAAATCTTAGTTTAGAAAAAGAAAAATCTTGGAATTTCAAAAAATTTTCTACACAGAAAGTAAAGCTCCTATCAAGAGAAGAACAAAAGTCAAATAACATTTTTTCCAAGAGAGAACCGCTGTGGAGCAAATTGAGGACGAAACTTACAAAAATACCCTGTTTTTACAAAATTTAGCCTGAAATTCCCCTGCAACGACACATTTGTGGTGAAAGTGTTATTTGACTTTTGTCCTTCTCTTAACAGGAGCTTCACTTTCTGTGTAGAAAATTTTTTGTAATTCCCAGATTTTTCTTTTTCTAAACTAAGATTTTTGTATTGTTTGAGCACCCTGTATACTCCACCTAAAATTTTAAGTTGTTAAAATTACTTTTTCTTAATGCCCCAACTTTCATCATGAATAAAATTTTCTGAGAAACCAATAATAAAAAAGTTTTCCATATGTCGCCAACTTTTTGCCGGACACTGTATATATATATATATATATATATATATATATATATATATATATATATATATATATATATTTATATATATATATATATATATATATATATATATATATATATATATATATATATATATATATATATGTATATATATATATATATGTATATATATA
Source organism: Philopedon plagiatum (assembly GCA_963971165.1). Classification (NCBI taxonomy): domain Eukaryota; kingdom Metazoa; phylum Arthropoda; class Insecta; order Coleoptera; family Curculionidae; genus Philopedon; species Philopedon plagiatum. Next base: position 10,967,756 of record OZ020192.1, read on the forward strand.
TATATATATATATATATATATATATATATATATATATATATATATATATATATATATATATATATATATATATTAATAAAAAAAAACCTATTATTGTATTGTCACCAGAATTGCATAAGTTTGCAAAGTTTCAAATCGATACGACAATTTTATTATTAGAAGTGGGTGAAGAGCGAGTTGTACGATTTCTTTACAATGAGGAAGTTAGAGGTCAGGCTAATAAAAGCTAGTTAGTTAATATTAATAAAAAATATATTTACGCATAAGCATCGAAGAAATAGTAACCATCATTGACCGAATGTCGGGGTCAAAAAACTACTACACGCTGAGGTTATTCCACAATGATATTTGGATTTTACTATTATTTTTGTTGTAATTCATCGTTATATTTAAACGCATTCCGAGAAAAGTTTTAAAATATGTCTAAATTATAAGATTAAAAAATGCTGCAAAATTTACGCAGATTATAAACATTTCCTGGTAGTACTAAAATGGTTGAAGGGGCACATGGCGGTGTTGCCGTATCCTTAATTTGATTCGCCATATGGTTTCAGCGGTTTTTCGTGGATGACGTCAGGCGGGAACCTGAATTTTTTGAATTCGGTCGAATTTTAAACCTTCATCTTTTTGTTATTGTCCTTATGACTGGCGTAACATTAACATATTTATTGACAATGCGAAATGAATGGTTCTTTTGGAGGTTAGAATATTTTTGCTGCAGCTTACGATATCTAATCTGTAATAGCTTCTACAGGCTTAGATATGAAAATAAACCCGTGTAAATTATTTTTTTTTAAAGATTTTCACTATCCAAATGATTTTTGAAGCTTATGGTGTTTTACTTGTTCGATGTGTCTCTCAGAGACGATTTGAACTATACAAAAGTCATTTTGGCAAAAATGACTTTGTCAGGATAGACCAAACCTAACAATAAATTGTTATCTATGATAGGGGCGAAATCGAGTTATAATTTTTGAAATTTTCAGCTATTTTATTTGTGTTATTTGTGTTTAAATGTAATATTAAGAAGAAATATTATTTCTGCTAAACTGACTTCTTATAGAAATTTAGTTCTGGGCAAGATTTTTTATAAGAACGGAAAAAGGTTAAAAAACTGGTTTCTAATAATTAATCGATCCACTGTTGTTTTTCCCGGCTTCTGAGTATGAATAAATAAATATATAACAATATTTTTTATAGAAATCTGATAATTAAAAAATAACAATCTTACATGGAGAATTAAAATTTAATGATTATATTAATTATATTTGTAATAAAATTTTTAGAAAAAGAGGTGTTTTGGGAAGGGTTTCAAATTATTTCAGTGTGAATACAAGAAAATTAGTTTATTTATTCTTCCACATTTTACTTTTTTTAGTTCTATCTATCTACATGGCATCACAAATAGATAAGAACAGATTACAAGTTTTATAAAACAGGGCAATGAGAATTATATTAGAATGTAATAAATATACAAAAACTATAGATGTGACAAAAACTGGAATGGATGAATAGTAGAATAGTAATTTGTTTTAAAAATGGTAAATTGACACAAAAAGTAATAAAAACAATACAGTTGTACGTAAAATGATCTCTAGATTCCAAAAATCAAGAAATATACAGGGTCTCATTTGAAAATCTAAAGTTGGTGTCACTTCCGGCAAAACCGGAAGTCGTCGAAATTTGACAAGTATCTAGAAAAGTGACTTTTTATTAGCCTATGACTTCTGCCAAGTTTCATCTTGTTCGATAAAATACTAAAGAAATTGCAGCCGGAAAGTGATCTCGTTGACACCCGGTATATATATATATATATATATATATATATATATATATATATATATATATATATATATATATATATATAATTTCATGCAAAAAGTAACCGCGAGTTAACAACTCGATTCTCGAGAGTTTATTTTTAAAAATTTTCTATTATGCCAGAGGCGTGTACAATATGACTGACTTTATTATGCACTTTACATATATTTATAAGTTTCTAATCTGCTGACAAAGCATGGGAACGACGCTAAGAAAATCTAAGAAAATAGATAAGGATTTCATTAGATTGCGTAATACTAAATAAGCTTGAGTTCTCACGGGATTATAACTCCTCCCCTCTTAGTTGAAAGCACGTACCTTTAAAAAACGTGATTTCAATAAATATAAATATTTAGAAAATTGATTGATTTTGTTCATTACTTTCAATATCTGATTTACGAATAATAATATTCTTAGATTTCCTTTTACATTTAAGATATATAATAAGGATAATAATTAAAGCAATAATAATATATAGAAATATTGTCCAAAAACTAGTTCGATTAATATAAATTATCGATGACATTTCTTGAAGGTTTCTCTTCTGTTCTTCTAGTTTGGTTTCGATTTCTTTCGTTGCTTTTAGATTGACATAGTTGAGGTCCATAGTAGGAGGGTTGTATTGGGTTGATCGATGCCATTCAATCTTGCTGAAGTTCAATACTGGAAGATTGACTTCGGAGTAGCTAAGTCGGCTTGACTTGTATGTTTCCAATATGATTGATTTTATTTGTATTTTACAGTCGGTCGGGGATTCCACCAGGTAGGATCCAAACAAGGGTACATTGTCCAATGATTTTTGGCAATTGACTGTACCAATTAGACGATTTGGTGCGGTGATTAGCCATTTTCCGTCAATAATTTTTCTTACTTGAATTTCGTGAAGTTGCGTTCTAAAGGGGTGACAGGAAGTAACATTTGTATGATGCTTAATTAGTTGAACTGCACAGGAAGGGCTGTTTTCGATGAAACTGGAATGGGTTTCTTTGCACAGAAAGTTCTGGGGTTGAATTTCTTGACATCCCTGGTCCATATAGGCGTATTTATAGCTGCTAAGTGCTAGGTAGGGTTTGTACGGGATATTTACGACAAATGATTGATTATCAGGAATTGGTAAAGGAAATAAATTAAAATATTGATATATCTCTGATTCAACAAGAGGCAGTTCTATTACAAATACAATAGTAAAATCTTTTATGTAACTTTTAATGTTTAATATTTTTTCAAATATAAGTATATTTTGAGGGTTACTTTCTAGTGGTAGTTTGTCTGTACTTAAATGGCTATTAATATTCTGAATTTCAGTTAATAATTCGTTTGGATCTAGTATCGTATTATGTAAAGTATTAATTTTCGCAAAAGTAATTGAAGTTTCAATTTTATTGAAAATATCATAAATTGATTGATACATTGTTGTTATTTGATTAATAACTATATATATTAAGAAATATTGTGTTGTATTGGTTTGGTGAATTTCGACTTGTTTTATTGTCTCTTCTATTTTTAAGACGTGTGATTTTAACATCATTTCATTGTGAGTGATATTTGATATCATTGATTTAAATTTACTGATCGTAGACTGCAAGAGTGTAATTTGATTTATTGCGTCAATTTTTATTTTATTTTGATTTTCTTGTAATTTTTTAATTTTTGCATCGATTTGCTCTGCGTCATTTTGATCTAAATTTTTTGCTTTAATTCCGTAGATTGCTTTGCAATATTTTCATACAGAATTTGTGTGTTATTTTTGTGATTATTTATATATTCTGTATATACATGAGAGGGTATTAAGTCCATAGGGTCTCTTGAGTCGGTATGTCCGAAAACAAGTTCATAAGGGGTATAATTTGTACTTGAATGTATAGTATTGTTATAGGCAATAATTGCGTATGGCATTAATTTTATTACGTCTGCGTTTGGGTCTGATTCTCTTAAAATGCGTATATGCTCGATAAGGGTAGAGTGTAGTCTTTCTACAGGGGAATTTGATTCGTGGTGATAAGGGGTAGTAAAATGAATTTTGATATTATGTGCTTTTAATAAGCCGTCGATTACTTCATTTTGAAATTCTGAGCCGTTATCTGATACTATTTGTTTTGGCACGCGTAAAAATGAAAAGAATTTAATTAATTGTTCACAGCACGACACTGCATTTCCGGTATAAGGAAGCGCTTGAGCGTATTTTGAGAATTTGTCTATGATAGTTACAAATTTTTGTTTAGCAATAATAAAGGTATCGATATGTATTATTTCGAATGGTTTACTTGGGGTTTCTGTTAATACGAGAGGCTGATCAGGTGGTTTCCTATTATATTTTGCTCTTTGGCAAATCTCGCAATTATTAATATATTTCGTTACATCGGGTTTAAGGGATTTCCAATAATAATTAGCTTTTAAGAATTTACATGTTTCTTCGATTCCACGGTGATTTGTTTTACTTTCGTGTCGATATTTGATTAGTAATTCTCGTTCTTCTGGTTGGGCGTTATTTATTAATTTGGTACACTCTATCAATTTAAGATTTTTAAAATGATTGTTCATGGCTTGTTGGAAATAAGGCCGTAATTCTTTTGAAAAGAAGTAAATGTAAGTATTTTTATTTGTCAGGTATTCCTTTAAGAAATTAATAATTATTGACATATTAGTAGGTAAAGTTGTATTAATAATTTGGTGACCATCAAAATTTTCACGTTCAGTTTTAATATATGCGTCATAAGGAGATTTTTTGACAATAATTTGACGTGCTTTGTTATTAATTATTTCGTCTAATATAGTCATGTTAGAATAGTTTTCTTCCGCGTTTGTAGTGTGTATTGTATTATCGGAATTATTATCTGGGGGTTTTATTTGTATATTTTGTAAAATTTTAACTTTTTGACTGGGTTCATTGACTTTTTCCAGTTGCTTGCTAGCATCATCTGGATCTAAATTTTCGGGGTTAAATTGACTATAGCTGTCTTTTAAAAAGTTTTCGATATCACGACTTATGTCTCCGGGATTATTAATTACTGATTCTGATTCGATTGCATGTAATTGGATACGACTAAGTGCGTCGGCGTTGGTATTTTGTTTACCTTTTTTATAAAGTATTTCATAGTCATACTCTTCTAATTTAAGTCTCCAACGTACAAGCTTTGAGTTGGGTTCCTTTAAATTAAATAGCCAAACTAAAGGTCTATGATCTGTGTAGATTTTAAATTTTCTACCGTATAAATATGGTCTGAAATATTTGCAAGCCCATACTATACCTAAAAGTTCTTTTTCTATAGTAGAATATTTTTGTTCTGTTTCATTTAAAGTTCGTGATGCAAATGCAATAGGGTTATCGTTTGGGGGGTTGCCTTGAGAAAGTACGGCACCAAGGGCTATATTTGAAGCGTCTGTGGTAAGGACGAAGGGTTTTTCAAAATCAGGGTATTTTAATATTGGGGCATTTATTAATAATTCTTTTAAGTGATTAAATGATTCAATAAAAGCGGGTGAATGTGTGACTTTTGCTCCTTTTTTAAGACATAGTGTAAGAGGTTTTGTTATTTTAGCAAAATCTTTTATGAATCTTCTATAATATCCTGCCAAACCTAAAAATGATTTGATTTCCTTTTGTGTTTTTGGTATTGGAAAATTCTTTACTGCATTGACTTTATCGGGATTGGGCTTTACGCCATCTTTTGTTATTTTGTGTCCTAAATAAGCGACTTCTTTATGTAAAAATTCTGACTTGTCCAACTGGACTTTAAAATTTGATTGTCTAAGCCTATCAAAAACTGCTTTTAATCTAGTTATATGTTCTTGGAGAGATGTTGAAAAAATTATAATATCATCTAGATATACTGAACAAATTTCATTTTGAAGACCGCGAAGAATGTTATTCATTACTCTTTGAAAAGTAGAGGGGGCATTTTTAAGTCCAAAAGGCATTCTTTTGAATTCGTAATGACCTGTATCGGTTGAAAAAGCTGTTTTGGGAATATCGTTTGGTTCCATTTCAATTTGGTGAAAACCGGTTGCAAGATCTAACGTAGAGAAATATTGGGCTTTTCCGAGTTTGTCAAGAATATCTGTGATATTCGGGAGGGGAAATTTATCGTCTATAGATTTTTCGTTTAGTTTCCTAAAATCGCAAACTATGCGCCATTTGCGCTTTCCTGAAGCATCTAACTTTTTTGGTACTACCCAAATTGGACTAGACCATGGCGAGTTTGAGTGTTGAATTATGCCGTCATTTAGCATTTTCTCCATTTTTGTGTTTTAACTTCTTTTTTATGTATTTCCGGGTATCTATATGTTTTAGTAAAAATGGGCGTTTCGTCAGTTAAATTTATTTTATGTTTAATTTGATTTGTAAATGTCAAAGGGGTTCCTTCGCAGTAAAATAAATCTCGATATTCATAACAGAGGTCACGTATCGCTTTGTACTCTTCTTTATTACAATGAGATAATCTTAAATTTTTTAAATTTTGTTTTTGTAAGTTGTCTAAATATTCATTTAATTCGGTGTCAGTTTCCATTTTTTCTATAAAATTAACTTCTGTTTCGTCTAAGGGTTCAATGTCTAAAGGTTTCAGTAAAGTTATTTTTATTGGGTTTTCGCTGGTATTTGTTACGAGGGTTGTTGCTAAAGAATTTTTTATTTCTACTAATGATTCGGGAATTTCTGCACATCCGAAATTTGTGTATTTAAAAATACCTATACCGTTAGAATAATTTACGGGTATTTTAACTTTTTGACACGTACGAGGGGGTATCGTAATTTTGACAGTTTCGAAGTTGTATAACGCTGGTATATTATTTTCGTGGTATAATGTTAGAATAGTATTTTGCGTTCTTAATTTGCTATTTTGTAGATCTATATTGGCTCCTATATGTATTAGAAAATCGATTCCTAGAAGTCCGTCGAATTTCGGTGAAAAATCAAAAAGATAAAATTTATGATCTCCAGAAAAATTAAATGAGGGAAATATTGGAATGTTTATAACTTCATTATGGAGTGACGTAGCATGAGCTGTTCTAACAGAGAATAATTCAGAAAATATAAAATTTGGATAAATTTGATAAGCAAGATTTGGTTTAATAAAACTTTTACCGCTACCTGTATCTATTAAAAATTTTGCGTTTATTTCCGGTATGTAAATTATTGGTAAATCGGAGTTAGTATAATTATTAAGGTATATTATGTCAGGTTGGTTGAACTCGGGTTCTCGTGAAAATTTTCGTTGTAGTCGTATGGGTTCTCGTATTCGTTATTTTCTTCTTGAGAAAAATCGTATGTTGGGTTATTACATGGGTACAACGTTTCATTAAATTCTTGGTAATACTGAGAGTCATCATCAGGGTTATTTTCACATTCGGTAGATTCATTGTTAATGTTTTCTACAGATTGGTTAAATAATTCTTCAACAATAAAATCGCGTTTCGGTGGTGTATTTTGGTTTAATATAGTATTGCCTGAAGAAACATCCATTGGTTCTGGTCTTCTCAGCCTAGAGATTCCAGAGGATTTGTTATGCATATTATGCTGATAATTAAAATTTGGTTTAGGATTAAAATTAGGTCTGAAATTTTGGTTGTTAAAATTTGGACGATGTATAGGTCCTTGTCTAAAAACATTAGAGGGTTGTCTAAATTGTCCGTAACCTAAAAATTGGGGTTTACTTTGATTTTGGGCGATTGGCATACGATTAGTTGAATAATTGGGTGTATAATTATTAAAATGTGGTGTTGATTGTTGCGAGGGTACTTGAGAAAAAGTACGGTTATAATTATGCGTTTGTTGAGGCATATTTAATTTATTTTTAGGTACATTTAAATTTACAGAAGTTTTGTTGGTTACATTACTTCTATTTTTATAGTAAATAAAATTTTCTTCTTCTAAGGCAAAACTCATTGCTTCTTCTAGAGCTGTTGGGTTTTTTAATCGTACAACTAATTGCATGTGATAATTTAGACCATTAATAAATGTTTTTAAAATTAAATTTTCGTATTCTGTGATTTTTAATAATTTAATTTCGTTTGTGTCATTTGACATATTAATTTTTGAGAATAATAAACTACGTGCATCTTGTAGACGCAGACCAAATTGTTGCGGTGTTTCATTTCTTTCCGGTTTTGATGTTATTACATCTTGCAATAAACAATCAATAGATCTTTGATCGGAAAATGTAGAAATTATTGCTGTTTTTAACAAAGGCCAAGTATTTAATTCTACTCTAGAGGCAATTAAATCGGCTGCTCTGCCAATTAGTTTATTTAAGACAGTGTCAAACAGACAGACATTTATGGTTGCACCATTATCTGTTCGATCTTTATGATTATTGAAAAAGTTTTCGCAAGCATTTATAAATCTATTTATTTGTTTCGGATTTCCATCGAAGGTTGGAATATTATCCGCTTGATATCGAATTAGTTGGTAATTTGGTTGATTAGCGTTAGGCATGTTTTGATTTAAAAATAGATTAGCCAAAATTTCGTTAAGATCTTCCACTTTAAAAATTTATAAAACAATAACACTAATAAACAGAGAATATCAATAGATTAATTCGGTAAAATAATAAATGCGGGAATAATTGAAAGGAATGCACTTACAGTGATACAATGAAGATTGTGGAGATTTTCATTGATTTCTTTTCTTCTTAAACTAGGGCCCAATAGGAGGAGCGATTCTTGTCTTCTCCCTGGAACTAACTTCTATGAGGTTTGGGACGATGCTTGTTCCCTTGACTCGTACCAATAGGACGTAGGACGATGCTTGTTCCTTTTTCCCTGGTCAGTGAGCGATATTGCACGCACCCACAGGATTTTCGAAAATTTTTGTTTTTTTGTTCGTTTTTGCCACTAATCGTTGATACGAAGACGGAGGACACGCACGATGCGCAAACCGTTGACAAAATCCGACCCGACTGCGCCAGTTAACAACTCGATTCTCGAGAGTTTATTTTTAAAAATTTTCTATTATGCCAGAGGCGTGTACAATATGACTGACTTTATTATGCACTTTACATATATTTATAAGTTTCTAATCTGCTGACAAAGCATGGGAATGACGCTAAGAAAATCTAAGAAAATAGATAAGGATTTCATTAGATTGCGTAATACTAAATAAGCTTGAGTTCTCACGGGATTATAACTCGCGACTACCTTCGATCTTCTCTTGATTTAATTTTTTTCACAGCCACGCGGTTTCTTAGTGCATGCCTACGTTTATAAGAAAGCTCTGTGCAAAATTTCAAGTTTCTAGACCCAGCGATGTGGGCTGTGCGTTGATACGTCAGTCAGTTTCTTCTTTTATGGCTTGCGCCCGCGACTTCGTCCGCGGTATAACAATTTTACTCCATTACAAACTTTGAACCCCATTTCAGCCCCTTAGGGATTGATTTATTAAAAACAATAAAACACTTGTTTAAACAAATTTCTAGGTTGAGTTGTTGAAGAATGGCGCCAAACTGAAAGCCTTAAGTACCTATTGGGACACCCTTTATAAATCAAAACAACAGGCTAGATGAAAGAATGATGTCGTCTTCTCTTGTTAAAGGCCAATGGGTATAACACAAATACCCTGATTTAAGATGTTAGTTTTTTTTATCTGGTACTAGCTAGCTAACTACTAGCGTACCATGGGAGTCTGAAAAGAAGAGAAATGTAATCGATTACGGGATTTAAAGGATTGGAGGATTGGAAATTTGCTCCATAATCTGAAGATCCTATAGGTGAACGAGCGAGAGAAGTGGGCTGTCCTAGGCTTTTGTAGCTGGACAGTAAAGGGATGCATACGAAGCGGGCCTTTGTTGTTTTGTTGGGAACAGTCAAGGGGGAATCAAGCGGCTAGCTCTTCAGAGAAAAATCCGTTAAAGTACCGGTAGAATAGGATTAATCCGCAACATCGCGGCGATGAGCGAGAGAAGGGAGATTTCTTGAGAGGACTGGATCATTGATGAGTGAATGGCTCTCTTTTGGATAGAATCAGCGATGTTAAGTGTTGAACATGAGGCCGCTTTTCAGGTCTTATTTGGTAAATACACAGAGTGTATAAGTTGTAAAGGAAGAAGTATTTTCTAGCTCGACAGAGAAAACCAAGCTTTTTAGCTGCTGATATGTCTGTTGAAGTAATGTGTTGGTGCTAACTGAGATCATGCTCGAAAGCGATGCCAACAAGATCGAACGTTTCATTCTTCTGTAGGGCTTGGCCATTCATGTGGATTGGGTAAGTGTTGCCGGATCTTTTGCGTGACAGGAAGCAAGACTGAGTTTTGGAGGCCTTGAACTGAACAAGTTTCTTGGCGCCCAAGTCTAAGATTATAGTTAGATTAACTTACGATCTTGGGAAAGGGATACGTGCATAGATCTGTATGTGTTATCCAGCTCTTGATCGAGACTTGTCTGAAAAAAGGAATACTTATTGGAGTGAAGAGTATCTTCTATCATCAGCATAACCGTGGATGATATTTGTAGTTGAAAAGAGCAGGTCATTAGTGTGAAGAAAAAATAGAGTTGTTGCTGGGACTGAACCTTGGGGTACGCCATGCATTGATAGGATGGAAGTTAGATCAGTGACCGCCCCCCCCCCCCCCCATCGAATATGGGCCGATTAGAGAGAAAGTTGCCGATTCAGGTACACAGTTTGGAAGAAGACCATAAAAAGGTTGTTTGTTGAGGAGTGCGGCATACCTTACTTGGTCCAAGGTCTTGGAAATATCAAGAGAAACAATCTGGGATTCACCATGTTCCAGTTATGGGTGACAAAGGTAAGGATATCAGCTGTGGATCTTTGGGGACGAAATCCGTATTATAGTATTAAAATAAAGTAATAAAATTATTAAATTCAGTCTTAGAGAAAGAGCCATTTAACTGCACAAAATTTAAATCTGTTTCAGTATTTTTCTGCCTAGGTATAATATTGCAGTCGTTGCATTCCGCTGCATTTTAGCGGAAAACATGCAATATTAAATAATTAGTGTAATTAAAACTCTCCAAACTTTTCAAATTTATCACATTTTAAACTTCGAGTTGCATTTAAGTTGGCCACTGCAAGGCCAAACGCGCAAATGGAAATGCATCAGATAATTGAGATTAAACACACACATCGGAGTTGGTTGTTTTAATAACTGTCATTTTAAAAACCAAACAGTTGAAAGAGTATAATAGAAAAATATTGGGGTTATTCAACATCCTCTGGCATATTATTTCGAAAAATTTTTTATTAGGGGACAGTAAGCTAGTGTTACTAGAGCTGTAAAAACTCCGAGTTCAAATTTTTATTAATGTATTGCAATATCTTTTCACAATAATTTTATGCAACAAATGCGAACTACGAGTTATTGTCGTTTAATATGTATACAGGCGTAAATCAAGACGGTTTTATTAATTTTTTTCTTAAAACACAGGTGGGGACCATACACCGTAAAATGGGGTTGCCTTGGCAAGTTTTGACCTAGCTTGGTAATATAACTCAAAAACGAGAAGGAATATTAAACTTTTATAAAAAAAATAGCAGAGCGCTTTGGGAAATACCTCACCGTAATTTGAATTTAAAATCTAAAAAGGACAATCAAGAAAACAATTTGTTTGTGGGGTGCCAATGTAGGCAGCAAAATGGGGTTACTTTGACATCATTTTTAATAACAATTTGAGATTTTGGGGCAAAACGGGTAAGAACATTATGTAAATAAAGCAAGGCATCGTTTGGAAATCTAAAAAAAACACATTATTTAAGATCGAGTTAAAACTCAAAATAGGTAAGTATAATTTATTGTAATTATTAATTTTTATATAATACATTATAATTAAAATCAAAATCTTCTTAAATAATTAATTACCAACTTATGGAAAATCACTTTTTCTTTCTCAACTGTCCGTCGACATGCGAAACAAGGTCTTATTTTCTATCTAAAATATTATGAACTCTGTTTCAATATTGTACTTTAAAGTATATAATAATTTATACTTATTGGTTTTTCTGTTATTTTAATTATTTTATTACAAATAAAATTAAATATTATTAGATTATTCACAAAATAACGGTACCTACGGCGAAATCGAAGGCTTGTCAGATTCAAATTTGAACTTTTGAATATGACAGGCGTGAGCGGCCATGTTGTCATATTTCGTGTTTTGATTAGCTGGGCGGTACGTAGTATTGAGTTCACTGGCTGGGCAAATCACCTGGTTGTTTATAAGGGATGTTCAGTACGGCATGTTACTGGTTAGCAATTGTTTTCAAAGGCTACGTCTTTGCTTCAATATTTTTTCGTCGTTCGCTATCCCAGTAAACAACAATGATCCCCAGGACGTCCCATTTTGATCCGCAACGTCCCAGGTGGGATGATCCCAGCTAAGACATCCCTGGGACGTCCCCTGGACGTTAGAAAAGTCCCAAATTGGTCCCAAAGTGACGTCCTACGGACGTCTCATGTTGCCGTCCCAAGGACGTCAGCAGTGGGATATAAAAAATAATCAATTTGATAAAATTTTTGTGTAAAGTGTAAAAATAAAATACTGTTGGAATCTTTATTGTATTTATGATTCTATATTATAATGAGTTTATATTACTCCAAAATGCGTTCTTTTGTGTCAGTACTAGGACTGTTTGGAATTGCTAAGGTCCTAAGATGATCCCATATATGTCCTGTGTAACCTTTATGGGATCATCCCAGATACATCCCGACCTGTTCCAAACGGACGTCCCAGGGACGTAGTTGGGATCTTATAGGACATTCCGGGACGTCCCAGGAACGGTTTTTTGTCGACTGGGATATAGTATAGTAATACGTATATATGCTTGCATCCTTGACGTAACCTTACTTTTTTCATGAAGCCATCTTTGATAACAGCAACAGTGTTTGTAATTCGTTTAATAAATATATTATGTGTAGGAGCGTGAATTTTGATTAGTAACAAAATATCAGCAGATAATTTTAAACAATTTTTTTTATTTACTTATTATTTTGCAATGGATTCTCAACATAATAAATGAAAAGTTTTAAGGAAAGGGCTAAATCACGATTGGAAGTAGGGTTGCCACCTGTCCATTTCTGGAAAGGACAGTCCTTTTTTAAAGAGTTTTGTCCTTTCATCTTTTTTTTTTTTAGCTTAAAATGTCCCTTTCAAAGCCCAAACTGAAGATATCTTGCCAGCGCATTTCCGCAGTTAAAATAATTTCTAAAATTAAAAGTCGATTTCAAATGTTTACATGATATTCTGAGTCTGCTGAGCATTATTCGTCGTTCGCATCGATGAACGTTGCGTGCGTTTTGCCTGAAGTCCATCAACCCCATCATCAAAAAGAAGAGAGAAGAGAGCGAAACAAAGATAACCACAACCTTTAACCGAAGAGCGAATTTTTCTATTTTTGGCATTAATTGTCGAGATCAAAGATACAGGTGCATAGTTACTTTAAATAAAGCTGCACTTTTGATTTTATATAGGTACCTTTAATTTTAATAAGGAGACGCGCAACGAATTATCATACGATAAAGAATGACAAAAAAATGTTATAAGCTGCAAGATCAAATGAAGAATATAGATTTAAGTTTGAAAAATAAATATTTATTTAAAAAAATAGGTACGCATTATTTTCTCCAAAAGCAAACCCAAAAATACAGTTTCTGATAAAATGGTGAAAGCGAATTTTCCCGCCTTTTCCAATGCCCTTTTTCCTAATTCTAAAAAGGTGGCAACCCTAATTGGAAGCCAGGAAAAACTGTAGATAAAATCCGGAGCAATAAATGTCTTTTATAAGCAATATTAGTGTTTACTTTGAGTACCCAAAGCCCCAAATGACCAATTTGTAATGTGGTGTTGGACTGTTGATGCTTAGGTTTGTAAAAAGTATTTGCGAAATTATATATTATAAGTTGACAAGCTGCCAAAGTGGGCCTAAGGTGCCAAAATAACCCCATTTTACGGTAGTTGATTAAATTAAAATAACATTGGAATCATAGATTTCTCTAAAATGCAAATAAATGGTATCTCGTCCTTGTTTCTAAATCTATGATTAATGGCGACTTATTAACAATGAAAGGACAACAACTTGTTAAAACCTAACTGACCCACTGGAAGATCTAAATTTAAACCAGTGCTGAATCTTAAACCTTTTCAGTGAAAAAGACTTATCTCGGTATAAAAACGCAACAATATTCTGCTTTTAAACTAAGCATTCCTGCGAGATGCGAACATTTTGCAAATCACGGATTAGAGGTTAAACTTACGATTTCGGAATTTCGGAACTTGGATTCCCGAAGGTGTAATCAATCGAAGAAGACCCTCGTTTGGCGTCGCGATGCCCATTAGACGTCATCCTGTGGGAATTGAAGGATTTACTAAGTTTATAATATCCCGAAAGGATAAGATGGTTAATTTTGTGAAAATATTCATTAAGAAATTACCAAATTCTATACCGTAACATAAATTTACTCGTATTTAAAACTTCCCAGAATTTTTAAAATCTTATGCTAGTTAGAAAGGGCTCCCAAACCCAGTGGCGTAACTTACATCCTTGCACTGTGGGGGTTTCAGCCGTGGGAGCCCAACTAACAATTTTTGTTTTATAAATGGCCTTAGAACGTTTACAGAACTATTTTTATAAAATAGCAATGTAGCTATAAACGTTCTAACAACGTTTATACAACGCTTATAAACCCAAAAAGGGCGCACTCTTGTGCAGCAATTTAGTTCTTTAATTTGTTTTATTATGGCTTCCACAGCTTTTACCGAATAATTGTTTAAACGTTAACAAAATTATTATAAAACATAGTTCGCAACAATTATAAAACAGTTTTATTGAAATCAGTTATGGAGCAAAATATTATTTTATTAATATGACAATTATACAACATTTATCGATCTAAATTAAAACAGTTTTATAAAAGTTATTTTTTTATCTCAGATGTAGCTTTTTTGTTTTGACTAACACTATAAAAGTAAGTTTTTGTTGTTAAATTATACCCACTGAAAATAATTTATTTTTTAATGGTTCTTAAGATAACAAAACGGCAAACATATTGCATCTTTTGTAACCAATAAAATATGTTTTAGTAAATACATCTGCCATATTACATTTAGATCTGATATTATGTAAACCCAATACCAGACAGACAGAAATTCGATTAGCAGTCTGATGGTTGATATTTTACTGCGAAAGAAATTTTTTTGTATAATATATGGGATATATACAGGGTGATTCACGGTCGATGGTAGGTTAGACGTTTATGGAGAACGGAACGCGGGATTTTTTTGAAAATTTGGCAACGTGGGTAATTAGCTATGCTCTGTCCATCTAAAATATTTTCAGCATTGCGACGTTGCCGCTTCTATCAAAAAGTCCTAGCAACTTTATTTTTTTAAATGGAACACCCCATATATTAATAAATTTTTAGAATCGCTCTTTTATTACAATACTTTTTTGTTAATATTACCCTATACCTATCTCTATCGGTTTTCGAGATAAAAATTAGTTTGTGTTAAATATGGTCCAAAACATGGCCCTAATTACACGTAAGTAAATTAGTGCTCTCAATTCATGGAAAGTTGATATTTTGGCGGTAGTTTAGACAGACCCGATGTATTTATTTTTCACCATGAAATCGACTCCATATCATACAGGGCGTGCTAAGATTACTATTATTTCCGTTGTTCATAAAAGGGGTCAAATGTTCGTTTTTTTAAATGAAACCCCCTGTATATTAATCAATAAATTGAAAGACGAAGAAAAACGCTTTAAGATGGTACATCATATTCCTATACCTAAATCATCAAGTTTTCTTAATAAAAGCGCTTTTTTGTGAAAAAAAAAATAAAGACTTTAATTTTAAGTAACCATGGATATCAAACATCATAATATCAAACTTACGACATTTTGACGACTGTGTTTAAAAAAATCTCCCAAAATGAACGCAGATAATCATTATTCAAACGAAGTTCTTATGAAATTATTTATTTTACACGGACAATGTGATCAAATCATTGCCAGAACTTGCAGAAAATTTAACCAAATGTATCCTGAATTGACACAAATGAACGAAAGGAAGTTTGTAAGATTACAAAATAATTTCATTAACATGTGAAAATAAATTAAATAACAAAATTAGGAAGGTTCAAAAAACAAAACTGTAAACAAAATAAGAAATTTTTACAATAAATGCTGGAAATGTTGTCCATTACATTCTAAACATTTTAGTATGTGCTTTTGTACGCGACTCGTAGTTGCTTTTTCAATTTCATGGGGATCCAGATCTTCAATACACCGAACTATTCGCCGTCGCAGTTCTTCTTTGGTAGGCACTGGAGTACTGTACACTCTTTCTTTTAAAACACCCCATAAATAAAAGTCAAGCGGCGTGAGATCGGGGGATCTCGGTGGCCAATCCCACGGCCCTAAGCGCCTAAACCAACGATCGTCAAATATTTCATAAAGTACCCTGGAAACTTCCTGGGTGCAATGAGCTGGCGCTCCGTCCAGTTGAAACCACGAATTCCTATAATCCTCTAAAGATAAATTTTCGACGAAATCGGTAACAGTCGTCCTTAGTATTTCGAGATATCTCTCAGCATTTAAAGTGGCATCATAAATAAAAAAGCTAATTTTGTGCTTTTTTAAAATACAAAAAACATTTAGGTCAAATTTTTCTTGAAATCCCATTTCTTTTGTCACGTGAGGATTATGATCAGCCCAAAAATGCTTATTTCTTCTATTAAAAATCCCATCCCTTGTAAATTTTGCTTCGTCGCTCCAAATGATTTTTGACAAAAACTCCGGATCCTCTTGTATACGTATTAAAAGGGTTTCGCAAAAATGCACTCTACGTTCAAAGTCTTCTGCTTTGAGGGCTTGCACTTTAGTAAATTTAAACGGATGCATTTCGTGATTTCCCAAAATTCGTTGTATTGAAGCATATGATACACCCAAATCTTTTTCTGCACTACGAATGGAAGCCTCTGGATATGCATAAAAATATGCCAAAACGTTGACAATATTATCTTCATTTGAAGTAACAGGTTTTGGTAATGTTAGAGGCGCTTTTAAATTTGAGCCATAGTTAATGAAATTATTTTGTAATCTTACAAACTTCCTTTCGTTCATTTGTGTCAATTCAGGATACATTTGGTTAAATTTTCTGCAAGTTCTGGCAATGATTTGATCACATTGTCCGTGTAAAATAAATAATTTCATAAGAACTTCGTTTGAATAATGATTATCTGCGTTCATTTTGGGAGATTTTTTTAAACACAGTCGTCAAAATGTCGTAAGTTTGATATTTTGATGTTTGATATCCATGGTTACTTAAAATTAAAGTCTTTATTTTTTTTTTCACAAAAAAGCGCTTTTATTAAGAAAACTTGATGATTTAGGTATAGGAATATGATGTACCATCTTAAAGCGTTTTTCTTCGTCTTTCAATTTATTGATTAATATACAGGGGGTTTCATTTAAAAAAACGAACATTTGACCCCTTTTATGAACAACGGAAATAATAGTAATCTTAGCACGCCCTGTATGATATGGAGTCGATTTCATGGTGAAAAATAAATACATCGGGTCTGTCTAAACTACCGCCAAAATATCAACTTTCCATGAATTGAGAGCACTAATTTACTTACGTGTAATTAGGGCCATGTTTTGGACCATATTTAACACAAACTAATTTTTATCTCGAAAACCGATAGAGATAGGTATAGGGTAATATTAACAAAAAAGTATTGTAATAAAAGAGCGATTCTAAAAATTTATTAATATATGGGGTGTTCCATTTAAAAAAATAAAGTTGCTAGGACTTTTTGATAGAAGCGGCAACGTCGCAATGCTGAAAATATTTTAGATGGACAGAGCATAGCTAATTACCCACGTTGCCAAATTTTCAAAAAAATCCCGCGTTCCGTTCTCCATAAACGTCTAACCTACCATCGACCGTGAATCACCCTGTATAGCAACATTTTCAAGCGCCTCCAATATATTAGTTATTAATGAGTTTTAACAGAAAAGGTTAAAAATTTCATTCTATATTTTTCTCTCCTATGTACCTGTATTGTAATAAAATAATTCAAAGGATCCATCTTATACCATTATATAAATACTAAAGTAGTTAGTTAAGGCATTTATCACTGCAAAAATGATTTTTTATTATACACTCAAAAATGGCCGTCGTAAAATGAAGTTGGAACAACACAAAATATGGCTTCCATGTTATAAAATAATTTGACCACCTTGGGAGTTATTATAAAATGCTTTTGCTCTAACAGAGATTTTTATAAAATATTTAATTTATGGGTATTTTTTAGTTAAACAGAGACGTACTGCAGGAAAAAAAGGTTGGTGTAGAAAAAAACATGAATAGGTAGTTGCAAATAAAAATTGACAGTAGGCTGATGTGCAAAAAACATTTATTTATTATGCATTGTGTATTTTTATAGTTTGTAGTGATTTCAGCAGATATACAGGGCGATTTTAAAACATGCGACTGTTTTTTTTTTAATTGAATACCCTCCATTTATTATCTTAGCAGGTATATTAGTTTATGGGGTCTATTTTCAGAAGTTCCAATTTTATTTCCACTTTTGTTTACCATGCGTGAGAGCTATTGATATAATCTTGCAATGCGAATGTACGAGAGAACTCATATATCTAGCGGTAAATAAAAGTGATTACCTGTAAAATTGCGACTACTGGAAATAGACCTACTAAACTGTACAATACTTATTTGGAATTAGAATCCCATCAAACTGTAAAATAAAAGTAAAATATCAAGTTTTCGCGAATTTTGAAATCACCCTGTATTTCAGTTAAATCCACTATGGCTCCACATTCTACACATAATTTATTAAAACTTTGCCATTTACTTTTCTTTTCTATCTATCCAAATAAAAAAGTTAAGGATATGTTACAATATGCTGAAACACGTGGTATGCAGGGTGTTTATTAATTGAGTGCCGATACTTGAGGGTGTGAATTCTTGGGTGCTTTTAAGAAGAAGAGTTAGTATCAACATATGTCCTAAACCTCTTAATTTTTGAGCTACAGGGTGTTAAAGTTTTAAGAAAAAAATAACTTTCTTATCATAATTTTCTTATCACTATTAGATCTTTTTATGAAATTTTGTATTCACCTTTTAATCATTAACGAGCATTTTTTGACGAAGATTTTCTGAAATTTTTACCAGTGACGTCCGTACGGGGTCTGAACTGAATATTTTCGAAGAAAAAAATGTTGCGCCACTGATTTTTCTAAAAACCAAAATCATTTTTGAAATCCTTATTTATATTGGAGCAAATTTGGTCTATGGACTTACTTTCGTATGACGCACCGTTTTCGCGTAAAAGAATAAAAACCAAAAAAAAAAATTTCTTCATTGAGACTGCTTATAATATTTTGTTGAAATTTGAAAAAACAATCTATTACGTCAAAAAATGCTCCTTAAAGATTAAAAGCTGTATACAAAATTTCATAAAAATATCTAAGAGTGATAAGAAAATTATGATGAAAAAGATATTTTTTTCTTAAAACTTTAACACCCTGTAGCTCAAAAATTTAAAGGTTTAGGACATATATGTTTTCTTCGTAAAATCACCCAAGGATTCACACCCCTAAGTATCGGCACTCAATTAATAAAACACCCTGTAAGTATAAGAAATTGAATTGACCGAAGTCCGCCTCTGAACTCTCAATATGTATTTGCTCAACGAATTCTTGTTTGCTATTGTTTTCATAGTTATAACGTCTCTTTTCAGATGGCGCATAAGACCAAGAGTAAACAGTCGCGCACACCACGCTTACTCGAATTAATTATCCTGAATAGTACATTTAAAAAACATTATCAAAACGGTTAGTATCAATGTTGTTTAAATGCTCCAGCTGCATCAGTTATAAAATAATTTTCTCTCAAATATGTCACAGATGCAGCCACAATAGAGCTGATTTGTGTCTGGGGCAACATCTGCTTATGTTTTAAAAACCTAACCTCATTTTCAATTGATATTCTTTTTTAAAAGTGAAACTTTATTGATTGCTTCCTGGGCTTTTTGTTTTGGACCAAGGCAAGGTAAGTTGAACATACGTTTTGCTAGATGAATAAAAACTAAATCAGCATTTAATATAGTCTGTTTAGTAAGTCACTTCTGAGGCCTCCGTTTGGTATCCTCCGCGAAGTCCTCCGCTAAAACAACACTTTTCTTCGCCTCTTACACTGGTATTCATATCCGCCATGAGATAACAAACGCGCCAGTGTAGAAATGTGTAGATTGGTTTGGCAGGAGAACAATAAATAGACCATTAATTTCTTTTAGAATGTTTAAAATAGTGGAGACGGTTGAGAAGGGGTCAAAAAAATTAACAATTGTCCCCTCTGGATGGGAGACAAATGGTGAGTTGGCGTGGCCAAAATTCAGAGCTGATAAATTAATTAAAGTAGCGGATTCTCTACCAGAAGATTCCTGGTTTCGAATGCATTGCAAGCTAAAAAGAAACTATTTAATTAATTATGACGTTGCCGAGGAAGAATTGTCTCGCATGCTAGAGAAAGATGATACAGAGCAAGAAGATTCATCAGGTTCTATTGAACAAATTAGGAAGCGACCTAAAGCTTTAAAGCAACCCGTTCAATATGGTGAAGATTTTAACGAGTTCGCACAAAATTGCTCGGTAAATTTTTAGTAATAAGTATTTTTTTCGGCAAACTTATCAATTATTTTTTAATTTTAGGTTTTAGAGGCTACATCCGAACAGTCAAGTCAAAATCAAAAAATAAAAATTCTCTCCCATAAAGTAATTGACGTTAATGATTTTGCCCAGTGTGATGACATTTTACTCGATCAAACTGGAGGAAACAACACCGACGAAGTCCTAATTCTGCAATCAAATATTCAAGAAGAATTGGGGCAATCTAACTTGTTCGGATCATCAGAAGAGCTGAACAACAAACTTGATACGATTTTAGTCAATCAAGAGAGAATTATTCAAAATCAAAACTCTATTTTAAATTTACTAGGAACCACTGCAACCAAAGATAATCAGTTATTAATAATTCAGCAGCTTGCTAAATATGAAGTGACCTTAGATATGATGGCAAAAAAACTTAGTAAAACTTCTCATATGAACGAATCACTTGAAAGTGAGAAGCAAAGGAATAATATTGCTGTAGAAGAAATAAAAAGAGTAGAAGATTTGGAAAAGCTTGAAAATCTGTTACAAGATAAACAAATGATGGAAGATTTTGTGAGCAGGCTGAGTGTTGTGTGTGGCCAAAAAGGAAGTGGTAATGGTTTAAATAATTGCTTACTAGTGGACAGAATATTTTCGAGACAGTTCATGACGCTTTGCTCCTGGGCTGGAGGAGCTCGCGACAAGAAAGAAAAAATTCCGTTTAAAATTTATAAAAATGTAATAAATTTATTTTTTAAAGTCATTCATTTGTCGGATACCACATTTACGCTAAAAGATTGTGAAGAATTCTTTAAAAATGTTATACGAAACTCAACAAGAAGAAGCCAAAGTAATATGCTTAGAAATTCAGCTGTGAAAAGGAGACCCAAAGACCTGTCATATACAAAAGAAAAAAAATTGGGAGCAGATGTTGATGAGGAAAAAATTGAAGAAAATCCAACTGAGCCAACAGAAGATGAAGGACGACCTGATAATGAAGAAGAAAAGGGGGATGATGATGGAAATGAGGCGGATGTTGAAGAAATGATTTAAGTAGTTTAATATTTATTTTGATGTCTTTTGCAGAGTTCCTTTTTTTATTTTTATGCTACTTTTGTGGTACCTTTTAGGAGTTACCAATATCTCATAAGAAAAAAATGTTTTTTCACTATTGTTAGCTTAAGTGTTTTTTATAAAATGGACCTAATACTAGTTTTATTATTGGAATAAATATTCATGATTTTTTATAGATTGGTCTTTTTATTTACTCTTTTTTCAACAACATCAAAGTAAACCAGTAAATTTTATTGTTATACTAATTTAAAACTTATAAAGTATGGACCAATGGAAAAAAGAACATTTTCGTAACTAGTTTGCATTTTATACATATTATTGGATATAAATTAAACACTTTTCTATATTTATAAACTCCTCTAAATATGTTTAAGTAACAAGACTAATTTAAAACTTATAAAGTATGCACCAATGGAAAAAAGAACATTTCATTATCATATGCTACCGCAAATAATTTGCATTTTATACATGTTATTGGATATAAACTAAACACTTCTCTATCTTCATGTACTCCTTTAAATATGTTTAAGTAACAAGATCTTATCGGTGTCTCAAAAACATTATTTAAATTTTTAACTACACTGCCAGAAATATAAGGCGTTGTTCCGTTCTTTAATATTACATATTTCATAGCAATAACCTGATTCTCTTTGGTCAGAAACCATTTATTACATTTATCATAGGCCAGGGCAAAAGTCTCAAATTCAATTTTATAGAAAAAGCCATCAGACTTTTTATTTTTTAAAATAGGAAAATTAGAACGATGACAATTAAAATTGTTGTTTAATAAACTTATCTCACTTTGTATTATTTCGCTCATTCTTTTTGCAACTTGGCTCAATGGAAGATTGCCATTTCTTAGCAAATTTTTTATCTGATATAATCGATTTTCAAAGGGATACGAGTTAAAACTTTGCAAAGGACCAAATTTCCTAACTTCGTCGACAAGATGGGTTAAGTTATGAATATTACTACTCATATAGTCTTCTCCGTAAAAATCACGAAAATATTCTACATAGGAATTAATTAAAAGATCAGCTAGGTTAAGAAACTTAGTGTAGACTTTAGATGAACATATAGTTATTGCACAAAACAATTTTAGATAATGTTGGTATACATCTTTGGGCAAAACTTTACTAAGAATAACGGCTCCTAAATAATATAGGAAAGTACGAAATTCTGTACCTTTCCAATAACACAAGGTATCAAGCCCTCGTACAGATCTATGAATTTCTAATGGCATTTTACAACTCTCTAAAAAATTGGAAACCACAGCTATGTCTTTTGCACACCATTTAGATCTATATTTACCAAAACTACCATCTCTCCAACCTATAAGGCATCTCTTTATTATTCCCAAATCAATTAGGTGCAGGGAATCACCAATAGGGAAGTCTTCTATCATATCGATTGGGAGTAACGTTAATAGAGAATCTTGCTTGTGATGACTTCCATATAATTTAGCCCTAAAGCCTGCATCCGTTCGTTTCTCACATCCTGTTTTTGGGAAATATACTGTGTGAGAAACATGAGAATACTCTCCGATAGTGGTACATTTGAGACATCCTTGTTTGCCATTAAAATTTGTCACACCTTAAAAAAATAATTATTAAATATTACGTTTAAAATATTTTGGGTCCAAAAACTATTCCGTTAGAATGACAGGTAATTTATAAAACTTAGTTTTAAATATTTCCTACCTTTAATAAATGCTCTGGCAGGAGAATCACATATAAAACAGCGCAATTTAAACTTTATCAATTTATTATTGAAAAGTAATCCTTCTTCAAGCAAAATTTTTGCTTCTTCAACGAATGGTTGTAGGTAGGCGGATAGATCTGAAGGCTTTCCCTTTCCACAATATATGCCAATGATCATGGGTTTTTGGCTGGGTATCTCATAAATGTTAAAAAGAATGGGCCAAAACTCAAGTTTGCTACTTTTGTATATTGGCAAACCATCCATACTCACATTAAGAGAAATTGCATTAGGTATATCAGATAGTTCAGCAAACATTTGCCTTAAACTTAATTCCAACCCATGATGCCAGTAACTACCGTTGCCAACTTTTGTTATTGTAACTGTTTGGTAAGTTTTTAAAAGAGTTCTAGGATCTCGGGGAAGTGTATTGGGAAAGCGACTATTGATATTCTCAAATAAAGCCCTTAGTGCCACTTGCGGTACATTGAAAGACACAGCCCACAATCTCATACTCTTTAAAAACTCTATATTTCTTTCCGCATTGTTTATATTAGACTGATTTTCCTCATCCAATTCTAATTCCCAATTATTTATTACATCTTCATCAAGACTGCTTGGCTCTACCTTCTGAATAAAAGCATTTTCATTGGGGCCACTTGGTTCAACAGCATTACTTGAATCAAAATTATTTTGTTTATCTGGGTCACCTGCTGCTTCCTTTATAGAGAGATCTAGTGTATTACCAATACTAACTTCACTACATAAGATATTTTGATAGCACTTCTTAACTTTTCTGTGAAATGCACCACTTTTTTTAACTTTTTTCCATTTACTTATTTGCGAATTCATAATAAATGCCACGCGTGGTATATTGTCACGGTAAGATCAAAAGTAATAATGGCGAGCAAGAAAGTCTTATTGGTTTTATAAATGTATTCATAAATGCTTTTGTATTCTTACAAACATTTTTTTGTTTTATAATTATTATATATAGCTTTTATTAAGACAGTGTTCATGATAATTATATAATAATTTTTTTAAGGTACCATCTGAGTGCAATATGCTTTAGACAGCAATAATATCAGAAATAAAATATTAATAAATTAATTTTATAAATGTTTCACATAGCGCTAATAAAACAATTTTATAGATGTTCGCAAACGAATGAACTAGTATCAGATAACACCAGTAGGTATAAATCTAATATAAAACAAATTTGTTCGTTAAGCTAAAATGTCGTATAAAATTGTTGTGTAAACGTTTATAAAACGGTATTAAAATTTGTCGTAAAAGTGTTTTGTATTTTTGCTCTAAGAACGTTCTTAGGACTACCTTATAAAGCAAAACACTTCTTAAAAGCTTAATTATCTCACTGACAATTTCAATAAAACAAAATTGCGTTCGACGAGCAGTAATAAAGCAATCATAAAATAAAATAGCACGGACAGTTAAAAATTATAAAATATATTTGCTAGTTGGGAGGGGCCCAAGGTAGATGAGGTAGGTTTCCTCAGGTTTGCACCATTTTTTAAAGTTTATGGGTAGTTTATGCCTGAAGCGATACACACAAAACATTGCGTCCTGACTAACTGTAAATCATCAGTAGAGCTTCCGTTTTCCTTACGTCCAGCGGCGTCGTTTACATATTAACATCAGATATTGGCAATAATGGTTAAATACGTTTTTAAACGCATTTACAAACATAAAAGCTTTTCCACAGAATTTCAATCTACAACATAAGTGAAGACAGCGTATTTTGACAGTGCTCGATTTTGAGGGCGCGTGTCCAAAGCGGCCATCTTTTAAGTGACAAATTAGTCAGAAGCAAATGGTTAATGAAGCCAGCGGCTGACTATAGTTAGTTCGATTGTAGCTGCAGTGTTAGCTAATATTTGCTTACTTTTTGATTAATAAGTTTTAAATTTTGTTTATTTTCCAAAAGTTAGGTACAATTTCGTATTTTCGGTACTTCTCGTACCTATAACCTGACGTAATTTTAATATTGCTACTATGTATGTATATACAATACATGCTTGCACAGCATGTAGCATGTAAATGTATGTTTTGTCAGTGTATTAAAAGTAGAAATAAACATTTTAATTTTTGATGATTTTCTCTCAGTGTAATAAGTAACAATACTGTCACTGCACATGATACAAGGTCACTGAAAACGATCCCCTTGAGAGCAAAGGAACCGACACACTCTGTCGCTTCTGTGTGGTTTAGAAATTCTGTGGCTTCTTTCACCAGTAATTTTTTTAGTCAGAGGCGTAGTATACATGTTTTGAAATACAATTTTTGGGGTAGGTATATCTAATAATAAGTGGCAAAATGGCTTTAAGAACTTAAAAATCCTGCTTTAACTGCGATTGTATCTGTAAAGAGTAAATAAAGCTAATAAACGTTTGAATGCAAACATGTATTACGGATACAAAATATTATATTTTTACCTTAAAGATCACATCTCACATATATTTTTTATTATTCCTAATACTTGTAGTATTTGGTTTCTACGGTTGGCTCCTTCAGTGAAGTTCGCCGTGGCGAATAGATGTTCTTATACCAAAGAAAACCACCGATCTGCATCTAATGATGTTAGGTTAGCAAACAGGAAACTTTCCTGCCAATCGTTTATTAAGGCTTCATTTTTCTAATACTGTAAGTGATTGTCCTGTAGTATCGCTAAATCGGTATTTTTTTCTAAAATGTGTGTAAACCTTTAACAAATTTTTATGCCAATGCTGTCTCTTAGCGCTTGTAGGTACCCTAGAATGTACCATATTCACAATATTTAGAGATTTGGCTAAAGACAAGCCTTCCTTCTGTATTTTTTGCCATTATGTAATATTTCACATTAGTCGAAATAACTGTAGGAAAAAACAAGTTGAGCATAGTCAAATTTACTAGAAAATGACAGTAACAAATAGGTTGTGTAATGTGTTGCTTGGGTTCCGAGTAAGTCCGGGTTAACATTTTACTTTTTGGTGATAAACTAACTTCTCTAGTTGTATTTTCAAGCAGAAAAGTTTGCGCATGTTTGTGCATTTTTTTAATTACAAGATATTTATCGATAGCCCTTACTGTCTTTTCATGAACTAAAAATTAATTATGTCAATTTTTTTTAGGATCGAGTTCGGATCGTATCAAGGCGTGTTTTGTACAATGAAATGAGAAGCTCTATAATAAGAAGAATATAGAAAATAAAATAAATTTGTTAAAGGCTCATATCAAAAATCGTATTCATTTCGTAAATAAACATTGGTATTTAACTTTATATTTTATAGTTTTTGTGTTTTGTAACAAAAATAGCAACCCATTAATTTATGCCAACTTTTAATGCTTTTGGCCCCTATGTGTGCCCCGCATACTGAGCTGCGATGGCAGGAAATTTGGGTAGCTCTAAACATCAGTGACAAAGCATGTGTTTTGATCAGAAAGCGACATTGTAAGTTGTAACTGAATTTAAAAACTCCAAAAAATGACGTAAGAACACCGTGTGCGATCGGTGTGATCTTCATTTTATGGCCCCGTTTTCTCGTCACGTGACGGTTGTACGCTGACCGTACAGGGTTGCCGTATATATAAAAAGTTTAGCGAATTGATTATATTTTATATACTTTTCTAAACATTTCTAAAAATAAATTTATGTAAATGAAGACAAATATAAAGGGTTTTAATTACTACATACATATGTTAAGAGTATGTTAGAAATGAATAACAGAACGCAGCGATTGTATTAGACCGTTAAAGTGGAGAACTTGCCTATAAATTTTGATTTTAATAGTAGTGACATCATCTGGGCGCCTTAGTCAAGATTCTGTGTTGCTAAGTTTATAGCTATGCTAATTTTTATCAAGAGGCATGGACAGCGGCGTAGCTAGGGTAAGTGACACCCGGGGTGGGTATCAACGGTATCACCCCATGGTAGGGAACAAAGGGTAAAAAAATGCGCCGCAGGCGAAAATTTTTTGGGTGCCACGCCCAAACTAACCCATTTGGATTATCTACTTTTGGCGACAAAATTTCTATTTTATCAAAAAAATATTTTTTTCACATTTTTATTGACACTTCTGGATTTTTAAATAGGCAAAATTTCAAATGGGCAATTTTTTTAAAATAATTAATAGAGCCCTACAATTAAAAAAAATCTTCGATTCTATTCGATTATAAACTCCAAAAAATATAAAGCAATCCAGTTTTTGCTAAGGTTCTTCACAAGTAAGGAACAATTTTCTTTCATTTTAATTGTAAGTATCGCATTTTTACAATCACTAGGCACACTAAACACTGACGCCACAAATATAAAACTGAACAATACTATTTTATTAATTAAAATATTTGGCCGGCAGTCCCGATTTCAAAGGGTATGTCCTGCGCCCCTACACTCTTCAAATCGGCGATGTGTCTCGATTTTTAAAATTTAGTTTTAGTTTAAGTGGTACTGACTGTTCTTAGTTTAAGATGTATGGTTTTTAAAGCTATACTATATTTTTTACGTTTGATTTTCATTAAAAGTTTATATGTTTGCTTTTCAATTCATTTATTAAATAAATATTATTTCATATATTATTCATATATTAAAAAATAGCATCCCGATTTTTTGTCCCAGGTCCAGATTCCTAAGCAGCTCGTAAATGCTGATAACCCGATTTTGAAGATGTTGGATCTGGCAACCCTAAGTCAGGGATGACCATTGAAAGCCAATACTTTTAAAATAACAGTATATTCAAAGAATAATTTAATTATTTATTTATTAAATTTACGGGGAATCCCCATTTTTACAATATAACAAATCTTGAAATAGTTAACAATGGGTAGCCGACATAAAAATTTATATTAAACAGGCAACAAGAGTAAATGTACAAAAACATCTCAACAATCAACAACGAAACACTAAAAGTTACATGATTTAATCAATCTCCTGTAACCTGACAACGTGCATCTATCTGAATATACATATCTACATTATATTCAATAAATTTAGAGTCCTGTCAATAGGAGCATTTTGACCATTGTTACATAAAAAAGCGTTCAGGTCACCACTTTGCCTTTAATTTATGACCTTTGGCGTCCGATGTAGATTTAGCGATTCTTCCCTAACACGTGTTTTTCTAAGAACAAATTGAATGCCATTGGCCTTTCTTTACGATGGTACAATATAACAATACCAACATAAAGAATGCAAGGAAGTGTTTGAAAGTTGAAAAGACAGCTGTGGTTTGTTCACAGAAATTTAAAAATGCTTGCGATTTGGAATATGAAATTTATAAAGATTAGCTTTGTTTTAGATTATAATAATGAGAAATAATAAATGTTTGTTTTTTTTACTGATTTTTATGACCATATTTTCCATGGCATGAGCTCAAGCCCACTGATGTCACCCCCCTAGGTATGGTACCCGGGGCGGACCGCCCCCCCGCCCCACCCTTGCTACGCCGCTGGGCATGGATAAATGTTAAAAAATCGTTTTAGTTGCATAATTTGCTTTAACAGTAAAACTGATTAAGCAATCAAATTGGTTTAATTAACGTTTCTATGTGCATTTTGTAAAATAAATAAAAACTAAAGAAAATGAAAAAAACACAAACATTGTTTTTTGTGTATTTATACTATACGTGCGCGTCAGTGGCGGCAGGTGAAATTTCAAAGTTGTATATCTCTGTTCCTACTTACAGGACCCGTATCAAATTTAGGGGTTTTAATAGTGAGCCCACTGAGAATGTTTTGGTAAAGAAAAAAATCATTTTGTAATTTGCGAAAAAAAGTTTTATTTTTGGTTGAGTGTGCCCCCCTAGGAAAAAAATGAACGCGCCTAGGTATTTTATTTATTATTTTTTCTAAACAAATTTTACATCATTTTGTCGACATTTTTTAAATTTTGAGAGAAAAAAATGTGTTAGTACAAAGTTATAGTCATTTGAATGTTTTTTTAAATTATATTTTAGGCTTAAAAAAATTCAAATGCTATAACTTTCTACTAACACATTTTTTTTGTCTCAAAATTTAAAAACTGTGGACAAAATGATGTAAAATTTGTTTAGAAAAAATAATAAATAAAATACCTAGGCGCGTTCATTTTTTTCCTAGGAGGGGCACACCAAAAATTCAACTTTTTTTCGCAAATTACAAAATGTTTTTTTTTCTTTACCAAAACATTCCCAGTGGGCTCACTATTAAAACCCCTAAATTTGGTAGGGGTCCTGTAAGTAGGACCAGAGATATACAACTTTGAAATTTCACCAGCCGCCACTGGTGCGCGTCTTGAAATATATTATATTTAACTTCATTTCGCGAGGGAAGTTCCGTGCACAGACTTTTCAAAATTTTTATATAATGTTAAAAAATCTACTCTCACATGATTTCCACGCCTGAGAACTTAGAACCGTTCTGAAAAATGTAAATTACGATAAACGATAACACACAGAAAATTACCGACAAGAATAATCCGAGGCATCATCGTACAAATCATTTAAATTTAAATTACACCCATTTTAATTAAAGTTAAAAAGTTTATTTTGCATTGCGATACGTTTTTAATTAAAATTACCATTTTAATGCGAAT
This sequence comes from Philopedon plagiatum, assembly GCA_963971165.1. Classification (NCBI taxonomy): domain Eukaryota; kingdom Metazoa; phylum Arthropoda; class Insecta; order Coleoptera; family Curculionidae; genus Philopedon; species Philopedon plagiatum. The sequence continues at coordinate 10,997,536 of OZ020192.1, forward strand.
TTTACAAGCGTATAGAGTCATAAATGGCCGCTTACTTTTGGCGAGGTAAGTTTGAATAGCATTTTATGATTTAAAAAATCTTACATCAGTGGCGTAACGTCTACCCACACATGGTGGATGGGCAGTCGTCTGCGGGGCCTAATTGACCGGCTAATGACTTTTTTTTAGTCGATATTTGTAGAAGCTCAACCGCATTCGGCGGGGTGCACTTGAGGATACGCCTCTGGGTCCAATATTCATTTCGTGGGAGGACCTTACGATTCTGCGGTACGCCACTGCATACTATGTACATGTGGGATTGAATGAGCAGAAAACTGACGCCATTGTACTACCGTATCGTGGTCGTCTAAAGAGAAGGGAATTGTAATTTATTGACACGGAATTTAAAGGATTTGATGTTGGGAGTGGATGGGAAAACATCTGCAGGCAATTTGTTTCATAATAAGGAGATCCTAGGTATAAATAAGTGACAGAAGTGGGATGTTCTAGGTTTTTCTAGTTGAACAGTAAAGTAGGGCGCTCCTTGTTCTGTTAGGAACAGTGAGGGGGAAATGATAGCGATAAATTCTGCACACAATCGTGAAAATATCTGTTGAAAAGAGACGGAGGGAAGTTTCTTGTGGGGACTAGGACATTGAAGAGTCGAATGGCTCTCTTTTGGATGGAACCAAGAACGTTAAGGGTTGAAGGTGATGCTGCTCCCCACATAGAACGATCTTAGCGATAAAGCAGTCTTTTCATCTGGAAAACAAGGAATATAGTAAAATAAAAACAACCTATAATAAAAACTTATATTACTATTTAATCATTTAGTCAGACTCTTCTTCGGACGAATCTTCTTCCTCTGCTTCTTGCAACCAATCAGCGAACGGTTTTACCTGGTGATGCAGTTTTGTTCCTTGTTTCACATTTGAAAACCAACTCAGAATTGCATCTTCGTTTAAAAAGTCTTTTTCGTATAGATGTTTTAAAATAAATATGGCCCATTTGTCTTTTAAATCTCCATTCGATACTGCAGCCTCCTAAAAACGTATCAATATCTTATAGGCCAAGCAACAGAGCAAAATATTAGCGTTTTTTTGACATTAATACTATTAGAAAACCGCCTGTGCCATCATCTGAAAGACGATCCGTAGATGATTCCTGTTATATTTCCAACTCTGAAAGTTTTTCATTTAATTTGTTATAAACATTTTTAAGCAAAAAAATGCGATTTTTTTAGTTTTTTGCTTATAAAATGGAAAGTAATGAAGCAATCTTAATAGTGTAAATGGACGGTTTGTAGACAATAAAAGTACAAACAAAATGAGAGGTCGAGCGTCCCGATAGGATAAGTAGCAAAGGAGAAAATCCGGAAAAACCGGAAAATTAAGAGTTTTTTTTAAATTCATAAATCGGCCATTTCTAAACGTAGAGGGCTCAAACTTTGGGAGAAAGTAGTAATTTATAGCTACTTTATGTGTGCAAAACCCCGACGCTGTCCGACGATTAGTTTTGCCACAATCGTCATTTTAATTTTTCAACACACTATTTTGCAACAGGTCTGGATGCGCTATGGATCGTCCGATTTTAATTATTGAAACGGACTTGAAAAGTACAAGTTTAATCGAACAAAATGTATATTTCAATTTTTCCATAAAATGCTACGAAACCGGTTGAAGATGCGTGAAAATGGCGGAGCACGCGAATATTGGCTCCCCTTCGCTCCGCTTCTCTCCCGCTACTCGATCGATTTCGCGCGTTCGGCCATTTTCACGCATCTCTACGTGCATTTTCAACCGGTTTCGTAGCATTTTATGGAAAAATTAAGATATACATATTGTTCAATTAAACTTGTACTTTTCAAATCCGTTTCAATAATTAAAATCGGACGATCCATAGAGCATCCAGACCTGTTGCAAAATAGTGTGTTGAAAAATTAAAATGACGATTGTGGCAAAACTAATCGTCGGACAGCGTCGGGGTTTTGCACACATAAATTAGCTGTAAATTACTACTTTTCCCCAAAGTTCGAGCCCTCTACGTTTAAAAATGACCGATTTATGAATTTAAAAAAAAAACTCTTAATTTTCCGGTATTTCCGGATTTTCTCCGTTGCTACTTATCCTATCGGGACGCTCGACCTCTCATTTTGTTTGTACTTTTATTGTCTACAAACCGTCCATTTACACTATTAAGATTGCTTCATTGCTTTCCATTTTATAAGCAAAAAACTAAAAAAATCGTGTTTTTTTTGCATAAAAATGTTTATAACAAATTAATGGAAAAAATTTCAGAGTTGGAAATATAACAGGAATCATCTACGGATCGTCTTTCAGATGATGGCACAGGCGGCTTTCTAATAGTATTAATGTCACGACAAATCGCTCTATTGCTTGGCCTATTATACAATGTGACTCGGGAGGAAAAAGCAATATTTTTTGTATGTAATTAGGGACCTAAAATAAACATAAAAGTTCCTATAAACGTGGGGCGGATTCTCAACCATTACATACTGTTACGGACTTCGCAGACATTTATACAGGGTGAGGTTTTTTAACTGTGTTACAAGGCGATATCCCGAAAACGGTTTAAAATATTTTCATGAAATTTTAGTGAGTTAATAGAGAGATAGGGAGACATATTTAAACATATTTTTGACAATTGCCCTCTTTGTCCATTTTGAAAGGTAACTTTGGAATTTTAAATGGGGTGATGTACTTTTGTTTATAAAATTCGAATCTTCGTAAAAAAACTACGTTTGTGTGCAATTTTTTTTTAATTTTCGATTACGGAATTATGGTTAACTAAATTTTGACGAATTTAAAAAATAAATAAATTTTACCAACAACACTAGTTTACAAGAGAAATGTACCCCGTGAAAAAAGTGTTTTAGACCTAATTCTAGGTCGCTGAAAACGAAAATGGCAATCATTTATTTTTACAAAGAAGCGTTTGCGAAATATTCGCAAAAAACGCGTTTTTCGGCTCTTTTTCCAGTTATGGTCGAACATCTCGAGAACGGTAGACGTAATCGACCTAAAATGTACACACATTTCGAGGTACGCTTCTTTTTTCACATAAATATTAATTTTGAGTCAATTGGAAGAGTATTTTTTGAGTTACAGCTACTGAAAGTTGAAAAAACTGCATATTTTGAGCTTTTTTGAAAATTGCACATTTTTGTTTGTTTTATTTAGTTTTTAGGGATTTTTTTTTTATGTTTTTTGAATTGCATATGAAAGATTGTTTCGTCACGAAAATATATTGCCCAAGTTTGTTCAAATCGGTTGAAAAACATGGAACATATTACTGATTAAGTGAAGGCAGACGATTTCAGCTTTTGCCATGAACGCCCAGAAGTCCGGAGAAATTAGTTTGAAATGAGTACGTTAGGCTTTACTACCTTAACTGCATAAACAAAGTTCACCTAATTTCTCCGGACCTCTGGGCGTTCATGGCAAAAGCTGAAATCGTCTGCCTTCAGTTAATCAGTAATATCTTCCACATTTTACAACCGATTTGAACAAACTTGGGAAATATATTTTCGTGACGAAATAATCTTTCATATGCAGTTCAAAAAACATGAAAAAAATTTCCAAATAACTAAATAAAACAAACAAAAATGTGCAGTTTTTTTCAACTTTCAGTAGCTGTAACTCAAAAAATACTTTTCCAATTGACTCAAAATTAATATTTATGTGAAAAAAGAAGCGTACCTCGAAATGTGTGTACATTTTAGGTCGATTACGTCTACCGTTCTCGAGATGTTGGACCATAACTGGAAAGAGACGAAAAACACGTCTTTTTGCGAATATTTCGCAAACGCTTCTTTGGAAAAATAAATGATTGTCATTTTCGTTTTCACCGACCTCGAATTAGGTTAAAAACACTTTTTTCACGAGGTACCCCGAATGAAGGTAAAATTTGTAAACTAGTGTAAATCAAGTTCACTTATTTCAGAATTATTATTCGTTTCCATGGAAATGCGTTACCTTTACTTAAGTCAGTTGAGAATTTTAACGTTTTAACCACGTTTTAACGATTATTTCCTAGTTTGATTTGTCATCCGATTTTTTTGATTTAAATCGGATATTTTTGATTTAAATAAAAGAATATATAATTAATTTCAATTCGTATTTATTCTCTACATATTTATTCCTTAAACATTTAACATTCAGAACATATATCATAATCAACTTACATTCGGAAATAAAACCAAATAACTAACAGTAAAAAACGGGGCTTAGATGCGAATGAAAACTAACGATTAAAGCATTTTAGCAAAAACACGAGTTTTGCAGATTTTTCAGTAGGGACCTAGTTTGTTACGCAGTTTACTGTGTACTAAATTAAAAGATAAAAATATTCATTTTACTCCTCTGAAGACAAAGATGCCGTACGCAGTTGTTTGGTTATTTTTATTTCTTCTTCACCTTTTAATTTATGAATTGATGTCCACAAATTAATTACACCGGTAGTTTCTGAAACTCCTCCAGAAAACAGTGTACCACTGAATGGGGCTGCTGTAGCATGTAACTTTATTATAATTTGTAACAAATTAAGTAGTGTTTTTTAAGTTTTTGTAGTGAATTTTGATTAATTCTAATGTCAAATACTGTTCTTCTTGAGATAGCTAATCTCGAGGCATTTTTGAGTTAATCATGTAGGAATGAAAATTTACGAGAATCGGCGTCAGTAGCCTAGGTAAATTCGGTAAATTTTATAATGTCCTTGTGACAGAGACACATTTATGACAAAAATTAAAAATTGATTTAGATCCATGATTTTTATGAAAAAATCATATGATTTAAATCGCGATTTAAATGATTGATTTAAATCAGAGCAACCCTGCCCAACTAGCAAAATAGATCTCCAAAAGGACAAAAGTATTATATAGGTATCCGTTAGTGCTCTTTAAAGAAGAAGTCAATTCTATAATGCCCGGAGTTAAAACCATTTTAGCGAACGAACCAAATTATCCCATAATATAGTTGTAAGAATTAATATACAACAAATATTAAAGCACAAAAGGCAATCAGATGTATCTTCGTTTTATTAGCGTTGTATAAATATTTATATCACCTTTTATAAAGCCTTTTTAAAACAGTTAAAAAAGATATATACAGGAGCTGTATAGATAGTATAGTAATTGCTAATAAAAATACTATAAAATAGTTTTATATACATTGTATAACAAGTTGTGTAGCTCACTTTAAAACCATTTAATAGAAGTGGTATATATTTAGAGAATACAACTCTTAAAGAATTACTTTACAACTATTTTATAACGTATTTATAATCTTGTCAAATTGTCACTATTATAAAATTCTTATAGCATTAAAATGTAGTTTATTAGAATAAACCGTGTACTAACACTGCGTTATACAACTTAACCTCATTTTCATTCATCCTTACATAAACCTGAAGCCTACAGAAATTTCTCAGTGGAAAAAAATTAAACAAAGTGGACATTTTAAATGAACCCAAATAATTTCTTTTTAATTTGCAACTCATTGTGAACCAATTTGGTTCTCGAGTTGTATCCACTTCTTTTTGAAATTTGTATGCACATTTTCGTGACCAAAATAATGTATTGTTAGTTTCCCACGATTCTGGAACAATTGTCAACTCCTTTGTGCCCTTTTCTATTGTCTGCACTATTTTAAACATGATTAAACAATTTAAAACCAAATATGTAATAATAATTGCACGACGTGAAAAGCTCTGGATTAAATCAAAACAAACGATGATACAAAATAATTTTTAGGTTAACTCCTTTAACTGTGCCGACCACAACAAAATTACGACTAAATACTTATTTAAAGCAGTTGTTTTTATGCGTTATACGGAAATTATGTTGTATAAAGTGGTCTATCGACGCGCTATACAATTGTTAAGGCACGAGGTCGAGGCTGAAAACAGGGTTGCCGAATTGTATATATTTGAAGCTTATGTGTTTGGGTTCGACAAAAATACGAAACAGAAGTTAAGATTCACGTTGTGCAATTAATTAAATAAGTATTTGATTTTAAACCCTTTAAATCATGTATAAAATAATGCAGATAATAGAAGCAAAAAATGAATTATTGACAATAATTGTTCCAGCATCCTGGCAAAATAAGTATGTACCTATATCAATACATTATTTTTTGATCAAAAAATGCGCATACAAACTTCACTCGTTGGCTTATGAAGGTAACAATTAAAAAAAAGAAACAACAAAAACGTTGGTATATCCAGCCCGTTAAATGATGAAACTTTTTTTTATTATAATAAAAATATGGAGAGGTAAAAATTACGCCAAACAAGTTCCTTTTGCTACATGACTTTTGACAGTATAGTAATAAAAGTGTTTGGCTCAAGGAGGTCCCAAAATTTAAAAAGTTTCTCGACTTTTGTCTAGTAATACATTTGCCTACTTAAAAGTTGGCAACGCTTCAAAAATGGTAAAGATGGTATCTACGAACGGCACTTTTAGCGCATACTTAGACAACATTACTCAACTAAAGCCTCGTATAATGACTCAAAAAGAACAAAAACATTGTATAAAAAATCCGCCATGTTTTTATCAGTTATTTTCCTGTTTCGACTAACGCCATTGTGAAACATTCAAATTTTAAAAGCAAAATACCCATTAATTACTACATTTTTTGGAGAAACACCATCATTATATAATTATTTTATCATTTACTTATTAAATCTTGCCCAAAATATTAAATATAAAATTTTTTATTTTTTTTTTTGTTAAATTTAACTGAACCTAATACACTCAGTTTATGTTAAAGAGAAGGCGCTTGCATTTTTTGCTGCAAAAGTATATATATTTTGTCAGAAAAATTTCCGGCGCACCTAAAATTATCGTATAATTTGGGGTTTATTCAAGATTCTATGATTACATGATTATCATATTTTTATATTAAATAAGTAACATCGCCATTTTAAAATTACGAAATGTTATCCATATTGTACGTCCTTGCTGAACGTAGGCTATATATTATTCTTGCGATATTTTGGTGTAGTTCTTCAATATTATAAAATTAAAAAGTTTTTTAAGATTTACCAAATTTTCATAGATCTCTTTGCATCTGTATAACCCCTTATATGAGGTTCATACGATGAATTTGTAACACGTTAAACAACACTGTATAAATATTTTTAAATGCATTATATACTGTGTTATAGGATGCTTAAACAATATGTTTATAATGCAATTTTTATATGCCTATTAAAATAAATGTGTTGTATAAGTATCTATCTATATAACAGTTTTATAATTGTTATTTAAGTATGCTTATATAAATTGTATAATGACCGTATAATGCCACAATACAGACACTATACTATTAAAATATTTTATAAAAATGGGCCTTTTTTGGTTCTGTAGCTATCGTATTACGGTTTACAAACTGCTTTTAAAATAATTTGATTTTATCGACTTTCATTGTGTAGCTGTTTATACAAGCATTATAAATATCATTTTGCTAGTTGGGTGGTCTATTGCTCAATTAAAAATTGAAGAGTACTCCGGGTGGTTATAGTTTTCTATAATAGACACAAAGCGATCGTGTTGTTTTTGTCTGTCAATCATTCGACAGCGAACGTAAAACAGAGCGAAAAAATATCACTTTGTCTCTACAAATAGAAAATTATGACCTTGCAGAGTCCCACTACAGGCTCGTAGTCATTTGAATGAAATATCTGAAAACACGTGGACTGGACTAGCTGGTCCGGTCAGCTGACCTGCTAGGTTCCAGAATTTGACTCCCCTTGACTTTTTTTGTGGGATTTTAAAAAGGACAAAGTGATGGCGATTGCACTTACAACTGGATGATATGAAAGACCGAATCCGCTTTGCCCTCTTATTAGTGACACTTGTAATGTTACAGCGGGTACGAAATTCACTTAGAAAGAGTGAGAAAGTGCGTTTAAGTTGAAGGGGGACATTTAGAACTTCTCATGCATGACAGACGACAAATAAGTTGAAATTAAATGGTCAATAATTTTTTTTATTTTACCTATATATATATATATATATATATATATATATATATATATATATATATATATATATATATATATATATATATATAATAAATCCTAATTCCGTAATCGAAAGAGCAAATCAAAAAAAAAAAAAAATGTACACATACGTAGTTTTTTACGTAAATTCGAATTTTATAAACCACAGTACATCATCCCATTTAAAATTCTAAAGTTATCCCCCATCCCTCAAAATAGAGAGTGGGTAAATACCAAAATAATGTTTTAATATGCTCCCCCCCCCCCCCCCTACCCATCTCCCTGTTAACTCACCAAAATTTCATGACAATATTTTAAGCCGTTAAAGTTTCTAATTTAATATCCTGGATAATTTTCACATGTTACGCCCATGAAAGAATGTCTGGATCTTTGCAGAATATTCGAGTCTGCTATTTTCTGCATGGAACGCCTATGATAGAATGCCTAGAATTTACCAGTGTTTTATTTTCTTCTTTGAATGTCCCTTATATCTTTCTAAAACATTTCAGAAATTTTCAGAACCAGCAAAAGGTATATAGAGGGTCCAGACCGGTTATCGTTGTCGATTTTCAGTTCAGTCTTAGATAGGCGCTAGTTTGTTATCAGTATAAAGGTAATTCAGACATTGACAGTGAAATGGTTATTATCAGCGAATAAAAATTAGACGGCGTATTACGATTACAATAACCGATGTTTTCTGTCACGCATTATTAATATCGGTCTGGGTTATTCACAATTTAAATTTCTGCTGCTGCGAAGAGCAAATCCCGTTATTGCTGACTTTTAGTTTTTGTTTTCACTTCGTTAAGTTTATTATTTTTTAATTAATGCTTAGTTTTCGATTTTTTGACACATGAAACTTATGTTATTAGGTATATGTTGCAGTTTAAAAAAAAATGTGTATACCATCGAGGAAGCAAAGTAGCAACACCTTGAATAACAGATTACGAACAAGGTGGTTTATTTGGTTTGCCAAATCCTGTTTAGTATAATAAGTATTTTCTGAAAATTCATTTTGAAAACATTTAACTGCTTTTTTTTTGGTAGTCCGTATTTCTCTAGGAGCTTTCTTATTTTACATTACATTATGTGTTTCTCACCTCTAATGCCTGAAGACAGTCTAACATAGCACTTTCCTTTTTGATGTAGTTCGTGAAAATCGGGCCAAAGTACGCCAGCATCTGTGACAAATGCGTGAAATACTGAGATCCAGGTGACAAATTTTGTGACATGGTTAAAATTGCTTTGATAACGTTAAAGTTAACCTGAAATATATGAAAAAGTATTAAAGTCAGAATCAGTAATAAGATTTTAATTTTAGTCATTTTCATATATTACGTGCACTGCATAATAAAAAATTTTTGATTTTAGCTAAATATCTAAGCTGAAAATTACCTCTTTGACTGTGACATTGTAGGCATAGCGGGAAGAATTTATTTCTAGAATCAAGTTATCACAGAGTAATTTGTCTTCATAACCTCTAGTTAAACTATCGATAACTTCAGTAAAGAATACTAAAAATAGAAAAATAAATCTTATATAGAAATTGTGTGCACTCCCCATAGACAAAATATATTTAGACCATCACAACGTATTCGCGACACCAGCTGAATCCGTCCAATGTATGGGCGAAAAAGTGCGTTTGTACGCATTGGGCGCCAGTCAGATTTTTCTCGAGGCATGCGCACTCGGGACGTCTAGCAAAAGTGGTTGTTGAACTCAATGACACAACTCGGCGATCAGAACCGGACCCAGTTGTAATCACTGAAGGAAACACATGGAATACAGCTGTTGTAAATGCTGAAGTTGCTATTTCCATTTGCAAAAATACTTTTAAGTTTTGAGTTATTAAGATTAACCAAATAAATTTTCTAACTTTTATCTTAAATGCACTCCGGTGTTGAAGTGAACACACACACGGAGAAGTAGAAATATTTATCAGTGACGTATATTGAGTGTGGTCAAGGTGTCAGAAAGGCACTGATGGGGTGTGTGTGTATTAGGGGCATTGTATAAGGAGTAAGATGGTGTAAGGTCATATATAGTGTCAATGCCTCCTTCCCCTATATTGCATAAGGGTGAGTGATTGTCCAAAAGGCATATTTGCGCTTTCGCCAGTGGCACTAAAAATACTAGTGGATTAGGGTAGAGGGGAGTATTTGAAGAGATGGCGAAAGAAAAAAGCTCTTTCGCCAAAGGATTGCTAAGATATCAGTGGATTAGAAGGGTGAGTGTCCACAAGGCATATTTGCGCTTTCGCCAAAGGGGCCCTAAAAACACTAGTGGATTAGGGTAGAGGGGCGTATTTTAAAAGGGATGGCGAAAGAAAAAAGCGCTTTCGCCAAAGGATGGCTAAGATATCGGTGGATTAGAAGGGTGAGTGTCCAAAAGGCATATTTGCGCTTTCGTCAAAGGGGCACTAAAAATACTAGTGGATTGGGGTAGAGGGGAGTATTTTAAAAGGGATAGCGAAAGAAAAAAGCGTTTTCGCCAAAGGATCGCTAAGATATCAGTGGATTAGAAGGGTGAGTGTCCAAAAGGCATATTTGCACTTTCGTCAAAGGGGCACTAAAAATACTAGTGGATTGGGGTAGAGGGGAGTATTTTAAAAGGGATGGCGAAAGAAAAAAGCGCTTTCGCCAAAGGATCGCTAAGATATCAGTGGATTAGATTGACATGGGGCCGTAAGTAAGTAGCGCTTTCACCAAAGTATCAAGTGCACACACTGTAAATAGGTGTAAAAATATTTACATCTTACCATAGAACTTGGTTTGTTCAATAATTATACAGGATGGGATGCCAATCCAATAAAATATACACATAGTTTTGGTAATTTTTTTATTTACTATTTTACTTCTTAAAACAGTTGCATATTTTATTTCTATTGTTTAGAATACTATGTTTATATTTTATTTCAACTCTCAATTTTGTAAATGTAACGTTTAAAAAATTAAGAGGGGGGACATTAAAAAGAGACGCACTGTATATGTATAAACTGAGCTCTTTTCGAGGGATTATCGACAGTTTTGTATAGCAAGAAAACTCAGATTTAAGCCAACAAACTATACAATTTTTGTTACAATCTCACTAATGGTTACATTTTTATCATTAATAAAAAGAATAATTACAAGTATTATATTTAGCATTTATTACTCGATAAAAGATTCACGTCATGTGAAATAAATTTTGAAGTACGGTCCTGTCTATCACAAGGCAAACGTTCGACAAGGCGCAAGCCCGCAGAAGACCGTCTGTGTTTACGGATTCAGCTTGGTAAATTTGCCACATTCGCAAATGACATTATTTCTCTATTATATATTTTCTCTATGGCACTCCCACTAAGCTGAATTCATTTTCATTTTCTAAAAGCACTTACACCTCTGTCACTTTCTCATTTACTTGATCAGTAATGTACAGTCATGGCGAAAATGAACTTATATTTTTAAGGCTTTTCTAATGAAAGATGAAACCTGATTTTGGCGACGACTGCATACAGGATGAGTTTTTTAAGGTGTTACAAGGCGATATCTGAAAAATCGTTTGAAATATTTTCATGAAATTTTAGTGAGTTAATAGGGAGATGGGGGACATATTTAAATATATTTTTGACATTTACCCTCTCTCCATTTTGAGGGGTGTGAAGTACCTTTGGAATTTTAAATGGGATGATGTACTTTTGTTTATAAAATTCGAATCTACATAAAAAAACTAAGTCGGTGTACATTAGGGTGCTTCGTTTTAGACGACTATTTTTGTTTTTTTGGTGCATTGACGGAATAATGTTATAAACATATAAAAAATAATTCTCACCGAAGATGAGCTCTTAATTTTAATTTTAAGTACTCGCGAAATGAATTTGAAAATTTCCCAGTTAATTAACATGTAAATTTTATTTTATTTTTTTCAATTATCTATAGCTTTGCGACATTTCATGATATTTAATTGGCAATAGGTGGAAATTACAGAGGAATCTTTCCTCTTTAAAAGTGCCTGTAGCCAATTTATGTTTTGTAATCGACCTCGCCATGGATGCCAATTTTTTCTCGAATTTCATGGTTTTTTTAATTTTTCTCGTAAACCACTAACTTTACAACAAAATTGTATGTGAGTTTTTTATAGAGAATTTAATTTCCTACAAAAAAGTTATATAAGCCATAACCGTAGAGCTAGTAGTTTTTGAGATAAATTCAATTAAACATCTCAAAATTTGAAAAATCGCTGTTTTATCCAAGATTTTTAGTACTTTTTAATGAAATCATTGCTGAAAAAATATATAATGTATAAGAATGAAATATAAAAATATATATTACACATTGGTAAGTAATCATCAAAAATATTTCGTGTAATATGAAGCCGTTTCTTATTACCGTATTACTGGTAAATATGTATTTACCTACCAGTATATATTATATATTTCTTCAGCCATAATATTATCAAAAGTATTGAAATCTAGCATGCGGTAATAAGAAACGGCTTCATATTACACGAAATATTTTTGGTGATTACTTACCAATGTGTAATATATATTTTTATATTTTATTCCCATATATTATATATTTTTTCAGCAATGATTTCATTAAAAAGTACTAAAATCTTGGATAAACAGCGATTTTTCAAATTTTGAGATGTTTAATTGAATTTATCTCGAAAACTACTAGTTCTACGGTTATGGCTTACATAACTTTTTTTGTAGGAAATTGAATTCCCTATAAAAAACTCACATCCAATTTTGTTGTAAAGTTAGTGGTTTACGAGAAAAATAAAAAAAAAACATGAAATTCGAGAAAAAATTGGCTTCAGTGGCGAGGTCGATTACAAAACATATGTAAATTGGCTACAGGCACTTTTAAAGAGGAAAGATTCCTCTGTAATTTCCACCTATTGCCAATTAAATATCATGAAATGTCGCAAAGCTATAGATAATTGAAAAAAATAAAATAAAATTTACATGTTAATTAAATGGGAAATTTTCAAATTCATTTCGCGAGTACTTAAAATTAAAATTAAGAGCTCATCTTTGGTGAGAATTATTTTTTATATGTTTATAACATTATTCCGTCAATGCACCAAAAAAACAAAAATAGTCGTCTAAAACGAAGCACCCTAGTGTACATTTTTTTTTATTTGCTCTTTCGATTACGGAATTATGATTTATTAGGTTATGAAATAAAAAAATATTTATCATTTAATTTCAACTTATTTATACCATCTGTCATGCTTGAGAAGTCGAAATATCTCCCTTGAACTTCCAAACACTTATTCACTCTTTTTCTAAATGAATTTCGTACCCGCTGTAACAGTTCAGGTGTCACTAATAAGCAGGCAAAACGGATCCGGTCTTTCATATCATCTAAAGTTGTAGGTGCAGTCGCCATAACTTTGTCATTTATAAAATCCCATAAGGAGAAGTCAAGGGAGTCAAATCCGGGGACCTAGCAGGCCAGTTGACCGGACCAACTCACCCAATGCACCAGGTTTCAAATATTTCATTCAAATGATTACGGGCCTGTATTGCATAATGGGGTGGATCTAAAACGCCAACTGACGTATTTTCGTCCGTTTTAGTTCGCTTCCGAACTCGTGGTTTCGTCTTCAGAATGCCAGTAGTACTTCTGGTTTCCAGCCTTTTAAATGCCATGTGAGATTTCGGATTATTAGGAAAGCTCTCCGCCCACACTAGTGCAGTTTCTCTGTAGTTTTTCTGCACTCTCCCCCCAAAATTAACAAATCAACTTGCACAATAAAATTGGGAAATAACTGGGAAATAATCGATAAAACATCAAAATTCTCAACAGACTAAAGTAAAAATAACGCATTTCCATGGAAACCAATAATAAATCTGTATTTATTTTTTAAATTTAATCAAAATTTAGTTAACCATAATTCCGTAACCGAAAATGCAAATCAGAAAAAAATTACGTAGTTGTTTACATAGATTCGAATTTTATAAACAAAAGTATGATCCCATTTAAAATTTCAAAGTTACCCCAGCCCCTTAAAATAGAGAGAGAGGCGGTAAATGTCAAGAATATGTTTAAATATGTTCCCCCATCTCCCTATTAACTCACCAAAATTATATAATTCCGTAACCGAAAATGCAAATCAGAAAAAAATTACGTAGTTGTTTACATAGATTCGAATTTTATAAACAAAAGTATGATCCCATTTAAAATTTCAAAGTTACCCCAGCCCCTTAAAATAGAGAGAGAGGCGGTAAATGTCAAGAATATGTTTCAATATGTTCCCCCATCTCCCTATTAACTCACCAAAATTATATAATTCCGTAACCGAAAATGCAAATCAGAAAAAAATTACATAGTTGTTTACATAGATTCGAATTTTATAAACAAAAGTATGATCCCATTTAAAATTTCAAAGTTACCCCAGCCCCTTAAAATAGAGAGAGAGGCGGTAAATGTCAAGAATATGTTTAAATATGTTCCCCCATCTCCCTATTAACTCACCAAAATTATATAATTCCGTAACCGAAAATGCAAATCAGAAAAAAATTACGTAGTTGTTTACATAGATTCGAATTTTATAAACAAAAGTATGATCCCATTTAAAATTTCAAAGTTACCCCAGCCCCTTAAAATAGAGAGAGAGGCGATAAATGTCAAGAATATGTTTAAATATGTTCCCCCATCTCCCTATTAACTCACCAAAATTATATAATTCCGTAACCGAAAATGCAAATCAGAAAAAAATTACATAGTTGTTTACATAGATTCGAATTTTATAAACAAAAGTATGATCCCATTTAAAATTTCAAAGTTACCCCAGCCCCTTAAAATAGAGAGAGAGGCGGTAAATGTCAAGAATATGTTTAAATATGTTCCCCCATCTCCCTATTAACTCACCAAAATTATATAATTCCGTAACCGAAAATGCAAATCAGAAAAAAATTACGTAGTTGTTTACATAGATTCGAATTTTATAAACAAAAGTATGATCCCATTTAAAATTTCAAAGTTACCCCAGCCCCTTAAAATAGAGAGAGAGGCGGTAAATGTCAAGAATATGTTTAAATATGTTCCCCCATCTCCCTATTAACTCACCAAAATTATATAATTCCGTAACCGAAAATGCAAATCAGAAAAAAATTACGTAGTTGTTTACATAGATTCGAATTTTATAAACAAAAGTATGATCCCATTTAAAATTTGAAAGTTACCCCAGCCCCTTAAAATAGAGAGAGAGGCGGTAAATGTCAAGAATATGTTTAAATATTTTCCCCATCTCCCTATTAACTCACCAAAATTATATAATTCCGTAACCGAAAATGCAAATCAGAAAAAAATTACGTAGTTGTTTACATAGATTCGAGTTTTATAAACAAAAGTATGATCCCATTTAAAATTTCAAAGTTACCCCAGCCCCTTAAAATAGAGAGAGAGGCGGTAAATGTCAAGAATATGTTTAAATATGTTCCCCCATCTCCCTATTAACTCACCAAAATTATATAATTCCGTAACCGAAAATGCAAATCAGAAAAAAATTACGTAGTTGTTTACATAGATTCGAATTTTATAAACAAAAGTATGATCCCATTTAAAATTTCAAAGTTACCCCAGCCCCTTAAAATAGAGAGAGAGGCGGTAAATGTCAAGAATATGTTTAAATATGTTCCCCCATCTCCCTATTAACTCACCAAAATTATATAATTCCGTAACCGAAAATGCAAATCAGAAAAAAATTACGTAGTTGTTTACATAGATTCGAATTTTATAAACAAAATTACATCATCCCATTTAAAATTCCAAAGTTACCCCAGCCCCTTAAAATAGAGAGAGAGGCGGTAAATGTCAAGAATATGTTTAAATATGTTCCCCCATCTCCCTATTAACTCACCAAAATTATATAATTCCGTAACCGAAAATGCAAATCAGAAAAAAATTACATAGTTGTTTACATAGATTCGAATTTTATAAACAAAAGTATGATCCCATTTAAAATTTCAAAGTTACCCCAGCCCCTTAAAATAGAGAGAGAGGCGGTAAATGTCAAGAATATGTTTAAATATGTTCCCCCATCTCCCTATTAACTCACCAAAATTATATAATTCCATAACCGAAAATGCAAATCAGAAAAAAATTACATAGTTGTTTACATAGATTCGAATTTTATAAACAAAAGTATGATCCCATTTAAAATTTCAAAGTTACCCCAGCCCCTTAAAATAGAGAGAGAGGCGGTAAATGTCAAGAATATGTTTAAATATGTTCCCCCATCTCCCTATTAACTCACCAAAATTATATAATTCCGTAACCGAAAATGCAAATCAGAAAAAAATTACGTAGTTGTTTACATAGATTCGAATTTTATAAACAAAATTACATCATCCCATTTAAAATTCCAAAGTTACCCCAGCCCCTTAAAATAGAGAGAGGCGGTAAATGTCAAATATATGTTGAAATATGTTCCCCCATCTCCCTAATAACTCACCAAAATTTTATTTATTTTAAACCATTTTCGAGATACAGCCTTGTAACACTTTAAAAAACTCACCCGGTATAATCTTGGACGTAAATATACAAGGTAGGGTCTCGACATTTTGTGATATCAATGTTAGGCTTGTTCTTACTGTTTATTATAAGTGCTTTAGTAAGCCTTACTATAATTTATCAACCCCTACAACCCCATAGGTCTCATTTTGGTGGAGGCGCCGTGTCATAGGCCCCTATGTGATTAATAATATTCATTTAGCAACCTAGACAAACCTTATGGGTCCATTTCAGTGGCGGTTCCTGAAATTTAAGATGTGTCGTATCTCAGTTCCTACGCATGGGACCCACGCCAAATTATAGGATGTTACTATTGGGTACTCTAGAAACATTTTCGTAAAAAAATATTTAAATTTAAAAAGTTAATTTTTTGGGCCGCTTCACCTGAGATCTGAGGAAGTTCTGAAGAAAATTTTACTTCCAAGTTTTTTTCATAAATTTTATCAGATTTTCTCGATAGAATTCAGATTTTATTGAATTACCTCTAATATCCTGAAATAAATTAGTTTTTGAAATTTTTACCCCAAAATATTTTGTCTAAGAAATAATTTAAAATGTCATTTCTTCAAGGAAAATTAGAATATTTTCACCAAATTTGGAATCTGTCGATAAAATTTGATATATTTTATGAAAAAATATGGTAGTGTAAAATTTTCTTCAAAGCTTTCTCAGATCTCAGGTGAAGCGCCATAAAAAATTAACTTTTTTTCGCAAATTTGTAGAGTACCCAACAGTAACATTTTATAATTTGGTGTGGGTCCCATGCGTAGGAACTGGGATACGACAATCTGAAATTAGTGAAATTCCAGGAACCACCACTGGTCTATGTCACATCAAAATTGTAAAATAAAATTAATGCGAACATTTCTAAACGCTTTTCTTCTATAAATATATATATATATATATATATATATATATATATATATATATATATATATATATATATATATATATATATATATATAAAATAAAATGAAATAAAGATTAAATGAAATAAAGATTACGGGGATTCGGCCAGAAAGTCTTTATTATATTTTTCTTATAATGTGCCTAGCTTTCGAAATGTTTCATTTCTTCCTCAGGGCACTAAAAAATTAAATTAATTTATAATTTATTATTTAAAATTATAGGAAATTAGTAAAACTTACATTATATTTAAATATAAAGACAGTTAATTTTCGAAATTTTATGAAAAAATTGGTTGAAAAATATTCTACTTCATTTAATTTATTACACGGCCGTTATTTGTACAACAAATATATATATATATATATATATATATACAGTGTCACACATAAAGTCCGCATCATATGGGAAATTATTTTCCTTACAGGTTAAAGGAAATTCTGATTTTACTATTAGTTTTTGCTTTAAAAATGACGCCCAATGGCATGCACATGAGCAGTCACGTGACTTTGTTTAACTGTAAAATTTGACATTTTTTTCAAAAAATCTCCAAAAAGGCGGTTATTTCTTAAAATTTCGAAAAATGTTAAAGGAAAAAGTTGTTTGTTTTTTAATTTTCTACCCTTGTGCCAATTTTCAACTTTCTAGTACAAATTTCATTTTTTTCCAATTTTTTTTAAACTCGGCATTTCTGGGTTTTTTAAATTTTACCAAACCAGTACAAAAATATTCCTTTATACCAAACTTATGTTTTTAATGTATTTTTATCACCAATTGTTGTTCTAAATACTGTTTTTTATTAGAAAAATAGGAAACGCCAGCAAAAACTATGTCAAAGTTGATGCAAAGTTGACATAATTTGTACAAATAACTGAACATTTGACTTTATTTCGGTTTTTTACTAAGATGTTAGATGCATAAAACCGAATTAAAAAACAATTCCCACGAAAAATCTTTAATTTACCTTTTACTGCACTTTTTAAACAATAAAACCTCGTCTTAATAATAACGAATAATTACAACGCAAAAGGAACTAAGAGCAGGCCCACTCTAACCATTGGACCAATAGGGGCTGCAGCCCTAGGGCGCAGAGCGTCCGGCGTGTGACACTGTATATATATATATATATATATATATATATATATATATATATATATATATATATATATATATATATATATATAAAACTTAAAAAATTACAAGTAACTGAATGCTATATCAATATTTACTAATTAAATTTTCCGAAAGTTATGGCAACAGTGCGAACTGACACTCGATTTGATTGGTACAAAATGTGACCGGTTCTGTTTTTTTTTACAAGTCAATTAACTTACATTTTGTGTCATCTGGTGGTGGCGAATGAGTATGAGACAAGGTCTCTTCACTTTCACTGAACGCATCTTCGCTTTGATAGTCCGGCTCGTAAAAAGAGTCGTGAACGTGCAACCTAGACATTTGCTCCGCCAGTTGTTCGTCTAGTTGTAAGTCTTCTTCGTCCTCGTCCGCTCTTAAACGATAGGCTGCATCGCCGAGTTTATCTACAGGTTGAGCTAAAACTGAGGCAAGTGAAAAATGTTCGAGTGTAAGTTAGACTTTGGTATATTCGGATTTATTTGACATTTTTTTTTGTCTAGACTTCAAGCCTATGTACTAACGTACTGTGAGCATCTGAAGAGAAGGGAAATGTAATCTATTGACACGGGATTTAAAGGATTGGAGGTTGGGAGGGGAAGGGAAAACATCTGCAGGCCATTTGTTCCATAATCTGGATATCCTAGGTATAAATGAGAGAAAGTGGGATACTCTATACCGTATCCATTTACTTTTGAGAATGATGACAGAAACCCATTTTACAACGAAGAGATCAATTATGTCTCTCTCTCATGTTCTTTCTCTCTCATTTTTTTTCTCTCTCGTCTTCTTTCTCTCTCATACTCGTAAAATTTTTACAGCTGGTAGAAAGTTAGGTTATGTGAAAGATTAATATGACATATTATTTGAAGCCTGTCCCATGATATAAGTTGTTTTTGCAGTGTAAAAATATACTTAAAATGTTTATATAAAGTATTGGCAGCTTAGATTCTTGTGTTCTATGAATCTGGGAATGACTAACAACTATTGAAATATTACAGGTACATATTTGTTCTCCTTTACATTACTTGGACCGGGCGTTATGGGAATGAGTAACAGGAACGCCGACCCGATATAAAGTTGAGAATAGTGGGCATTACAGAAGATTTCTTTAGTTACTGAGAAAGTAGTGAAACTTGCGCCCTAGAAGCGTTTGGTTTCAGTTTAAAGTAGAAGTCACAGTGCAATTACAAAGTGTATCTATCCTTCTGGAACTTATTTATTTATTTTATTTATTTTATTTATAATATAATTATAGTATAATATATAATACAAAGTTAATTAATTAGAAATTTATTTGGTTAAATCACTATAAACACATAGGTGAATCATCTGTCCGTAATTTATAGTGATATGGTAATATTGTTTATATTTAAAATAAAAATTATATACAAAAATATTAATTTTAAAATACAGGTAAAAACAATATTAAAGCTATAAATTAAATAATCATTATACAAAATTAATAATGTCCTTTACAAAGTTCTAATAATAATATTAAAATATTACTTATTTTATTTTTATAGTTTCATCAATCTTAGAACTAAGACTCAACATTTACAGTTAAAAATTGTGAAACTACTTGGTATATTCGATTAAACAATTTTTATCGCGTCTTTAACTTACACAAACATCACTGTTCGCAGGTAGGCTATATTATAGATCAATTTTCATTATATATCGGAGAATAGGGAATATTTTTTAACCTTATTATAAATTGTTTATCCTAATAAAAATATTTACTCATTTTTGAAATTTTTCCTTTATTTATTAAAATACTTTTCCTCCGATCCTTTTATTGCAAATTGTTGGTTAGAGGTAGTATTGTTATTTGGGTAGGAAACAATTTTAAATGCTATAAAATAATATGGTTAATGTGGCTATGCTGACACTGTTTTTGTTTAATAAAAACGAGATTTTTGCAAATGCTGTTTGTGTTCAGTAAAAACAAAGATCTTTTGCTATAAAATCATAAAACTTAAGTATTTTGTCAGGTTAGAAATTTATTTTTTATGACAACTCCGATTAAACTTTCACTATAGGCAACCAGAAATACTTGCGCATAAACAAAGCCGCCTGTGATGAAATGTTTGATTATTCTTTTTTATTGGCAACAACATCGTTTTTATTTGTCTTTTACTAATGCCCCTTTTGCTAACAAGGATAGAAAGAAACCGGATTCCGCTGGGGTTTTATCAGGAAAAAAAGAATTTTGCGATGACTAATCTTTCGAAGTATATAACCAGCAATACTTCCACAAGCAAAGAATGTACGATAAAAATTTGAACAAATCCTTTTTTTGTTTGTCTTTGTCAAATACACTTTCGCCAACACGGATAGAAATAAATCTGATTCCTCATTCCTCCGTGATTATCAGGAAAGAAAAGATGAATATTGTGATCACTAAAATATGTTCTGGTGTAAACGGTCCATGGAACTGACCAATAGGGTTAATTCTTGTTCAATTGTTTTTTCTGTCATCATTCTCAAAAGTAAATGGATACGGTATAGGCATTTGTAGATAGACAATAAACGCGCCCCTTGTTTTTTTTTAGGAACAGTCAAGTCAGTCAATTATAGCAGCTAGTTCTTCAGAGCAAAATCCGTGGAAATATAGGTAGAAAAGGGACAAATCCCCAACAGCGCGGCGATGAGCGAGAGAATGGAGTTTTCTTGTGAGGACTGAGTCATTGATGAGTCGAATGGCCCTCTTTTGGACAGAATCAAGGATGTTAAGTGCCGAAGGTGATGCCGCTCCCCAGATGTGGGAATTAATGTGACATAATATAACCTTACCATCATCAGACGCTGTTGCCTGCACCAATGTATTTTCCACAAGCAATCCTTCGTTAATACTGACTGCTTTTCCTAAAACGGTCGCTGCGGTCACCTTGGCTCCCTTCTTAACAACACAATCGGGGCCGATAACACTTAAAGAAATAACAGCATCATCTTCTATCTGTGTATTTTCAAAAATAAAAGAGTGTTGAATTTTAACATTTTCTCCTATCACAACATTTGGACCCAGAATACTTCTAGTAAGTTTGGCCGACAATGCCACGGTGGAAGTCGTTGCAACCACTGAATCTTCAGGGACTAATCTGTTCCTACAAATAATTTGCTAATTATTTCTTCAAAAAAGAAACATTTTACCGCAAAACCGAGATCCGTATCTCTGTATTAGTTTTTAAATGGCAAGCCTTTAAAAATTAAAAAGCGTGAAAAAAAAATTAAATACCTCAATTTCTCTTATTACTTTAAAAGTTGTTCAAAATATCCACCATGGACTTTTTGGTAGTAATAAAGTCGATTTTCGAACTGTGCCAAGAAGTAACGCCTTCCATTATAGAAAATATGTTCCATAATCGACTTTATTACCAAGAAGTTCATGGTGGTCATTTTGTACAACTTTAGTAATAAGGTATTTAAATTTTTAATTTTTTTTTCACGATTTTTAATTTTTAAATGCCTGCCATTTAAAAATTGCACAGGTCAAAAATTTTAAATGCAACCCTATGCCGTGTGGTACCTCATTTTAAAGGTCTTCAAAAAAGAAACATTTTGCCGCAAACCCAAGGTCCGCATCTTAATTCGTTTTTAAATGGCAAGCCTTTAAAAATACAAAAGTGTGAAAAAAATTAAAAGGTTAAATATATTTATTTATCTTATTACTAAAGTTGTTCAAAATGACCACCATGAACTTCTTGGCAAAAATAAAGTCGATTTTTGAACATATTTTCTGGAATGGCAGGTGTTACTTCTTGGCAGAGTTCCAAAATTGACTTTATTACTGCCAATGGTGACCATTTTGAACAACTTTTAAACTAGTAAGAGAAATTAGGGTATTAAATTTTTTTTCACGATTTTTAATTTTTATAGGCTTGCCATTTAAAAACGAATTAAGGTACGGACCTTGGGTTTGCGGTAAAAAGTTTCTTTTTTGAAGACCTTGAAAATGAGATACAACACGGTATAGAGTTTCATTTAAAATTTATGACCTCAAACACCTAGCGTCACCCTTCAAGGGGGCTGAAAAAGTTAAATTACATAAAAAAGTAGATTTATTAAGCAATAAGATACACCTAAAATTTGGTGCATCTATCTATACAAAACTTTACAAATTCTTACTTTTTGAAAATTTTTTTTTCAAGGAAGATAAAAATCGCCTCTATTCGCTGATGACGCTTATTGGTCTATTTTAGTAACATCGAGTTTAGAATTTATCTGTTGTGCATTTTAACAGGTTTTTATCTCTTTAAAAAGACACCTTAGTATTACATATTTTTTACTATTCCACGTACTTATCACATTGATGAAGGTAGCAATAAATTAAAATTAGGAAATTCAGTTAGAGTGAAAGAGCCTTACATTCAAAAAATCTCAAAAAAACGGATCCAAAATTTTTGACTAGTTTCTTAAAATGTTTTTTTTTGAAAAATAAAATTTTAAAAGTTTTCGAAAATACAATTCTTTTAAAATACGTTATTTCAAAAACGCAATTTTAAATAATTGAAATTTAAACTCTACCAGATTCTCGAACGCTAGTACGGTCTAATTTGACAACCAAAAGTTTTAAACTGACAAGTGTAAGAATAAGACAACTAAGTTTTATTCTATGAATTTGTTTCTGAGGTTTTTCGCAAATTCATAAAGAAAAGGGCAATTTTAGTACGTACTTGAGACAATAATGAAACTAAATTCATTCTAGCAACCCGTTCCAACACGAAAATCATTTGGAAACCAAACAAATCGCTGACATATCAGAATAATTCGTAAGTTTTTAATGATAATTAGCAAGTATAGGACAAGAACCTGTCAAAACCTAACTGATCAACTAGAAGATCTTAATTTAAACCAGCACTAAACCTTAAACCGTTTTAGTAACAATGTTCATACCTTTTTACTGATGGGATGAGTGGGTAGATCCATTTATCCTTTAATTCCAAGCTAAAAAAATTGAAACTAAATAAACAGAACAAAAACTGCTAATAATTAAAAAAAAATTGTATAACTCCATCCATATGAATTTTCGAGAAAAACGTATCGAGAAAAGCTAGTAAGAAAAAGCAGTATCCTCATAAAATATTCAATAAATTTAAAATTTATTATATCAAAAATGAAGATACTGATGACGACACTTCCTCAGATGAAGACTATGATATTTAGATTTAGAGATGTTATTAAAAATATATTTGTTTGTATCTTTTGTCTATAAAATAAAGTAAAATAGGTATAAGCTATATTATAACAAAATTGTACCTGTGTCATAGAAAAGGTGACATAACTAGGGGTGGGCAAAATAATCGATTAATCGATCATTAATCGATTAATCGATTTATCGATTGAACAATTACAAAAAAATTTGAAATCGATTTATCGATTTTTCAATTAATCGATTAATCGGCTTTTCGATTAATCGATATTTCGATTAATCGATTTTATCGATTAATCGATTTTTCGATTAATTGATTTTTCGATTAATCAATTATTAGATTAATCGATTTTTCGATTAATCGATTTTCTCGATTAATCGATTCTTTTTTATAATCATAACTCGACTATGAAAGACGTATTCAACGAAATAATTTGAATGCTTTTCGATCCACGCTCCTTTAATTTTTACGGGTCTAAAATTTAAATCGCCGCCGGAATTGTGTTCAAGATAGGCAAGTGGTAAGCGCTGGAGTCGCTTTCATTATGTCATTAGTAATGACATAATTTCGACGAGTTCAATAATAGATTTTCTCGATTAATCGATTTTTCGATTAATCGAGTAATCGATTTTGTCGATTAATCGATTTTTCGATTAATTTCGATTAATCGATTTTTAGATTAATCTATTAAGTTCGAATAATCGATTAATTTCGATTAATCGATTAATTTCGATTAATCGATTAATTTCGATTAATCGGAAATAATCGATTATTTCAAATAATCAAAAATCGATTATCTTTTTCGATAATCGCCCAGCCCTAGACATAACTATGCCTGTACCTGGTGTATTATTATTTGTACCTGTATTATGCATCTATTTTCCCCAAATACAGTTCACTTCACATTATGTATATTTATATAAATGTATAATATTAAAAATACAAATTCTGGAGTAAAATTACACACAGCTGTAGGCTACGGCAATCAATCTGCAGCAACCAATAAGATTAAAGGGGATGGATTATTACCTGCCTGGAGTCTCCACAAATTATGTGTGGAAAATATTTAATTTCGTGTCTCAATATAGGGTTGTATACAATAATTACCAACCTTATAGCTTGATACATCCTCCAGTTGCTTACAGCGCCACCATAGTCACTACCCTTCAAAATGTTACAATACACAGTGCTCCCCATGATTTCCTCGTTCATTAATAATCCTCGAACGAAATCGTCTTTCGTTTGAAAATCAAAATTATCAGAAAATAGTGGAAGTACTGACGACGAACAAATTGCCAGATGGGTATCTCTAAGGTTGTGACGAATGAAAACCGAGGAATTTTCTAAAAATATTTCCTAAAAAAAAGTTTCGTTGTTTGAAAAATTCTTGGGTGCAAATGAGTTTATTTTTATGTATTTTATTTTGCCATAAATATGTTAATATTGTCATACTACGAAAAAAAAATGAACGTTGTGGGCAATGTGGCGCGTAAAATTAAGGATACGGCAACACCGCGATGCGCCCCTTTAAAGCATTTTTTAGCCACGCCCAGCCACGCTCAAATGAGTTGAGATATTTAGATGAAATTTTGCACAGATGTCCCTTAGACATGTCAGAATCCCATGTCTAAACGCCTCAACATATCGTCGACCTAATATGAAAAATGCATAAGTCCAAATTTATTCAAATTGTGATTTTTGCGGCATCTGGTAGACGAATACCGAATCAACGGAAATACACAGACCAGCAATTTTAACGCACCACTAGAAGTTTGCAACAGTTTTAATGTTATATTTCTTCTAAACCTACTGTCCGATTTGAATAATTTTTTTTTAATTTTGCGTATTATAGGCTCATTCTTTAAAAATATTACTGAATTGGCAAGTTCTATTAGAAAGTTAATCGTCATTGTATACCGGGTGTAACAAAAATATTGTGTTTTTCCTAAAATTCGCAACACCCTGTGGAATAGTCTCGCATTAATAAAATATTGTATTTAAAACCTCACTTAAGCCTCATATTTTCTTAACATTTTGTTTTTTGGTTCACTTAGTTATGTTTGATAATAAACGAAGTACTTAGGGACTTTTATAACTCATCATGTTTTTATTAGAATATCATAAGAAGTAACTTTTTAACAACATTATTAAACTAACAATAATTAATAATTACAACACAAATTACATACAAAATTAAAACAGACATTAGTAGTGTGTGTTTTGCCTCTCCGTCTAATAACCGTTACCGTTGCACATCGGCGAGGCATATTCGACAATAAATTTGCCATTTAGTTCTGATCAGTATCATTCCAAATTTAAACCTATCGTTTCTATATCGTGCAAGGTTGCAGGAGGAGGCTGAAGCTGTCTTAACTTTCTGCTAATAATGTCCCACAAATACTCGATCGGGTTAAGATCTGGACTGTGCGGTGGCCAATTCAGAGTTTGCATATTTACCTCATGTAAATATTCAGTTACAATGCGCGGTACGTGAGGTCTTGCATTATCGTTATTATCATTATGGTTTGGGGAAGAATCATAATAGCGCAGACCTTGGCCCTTTACGTGAAGATTCTTAAAATAGCGAAAGGTAAGATATTTGATCTGGGCACGTTGTTCCTTTCGCTCCATATATCGGCAATACCTTTTTTGTTAATGCACGATGCAAGACCTAACGCATTGTAATTGAATATTTACATAAAGTAAATATTCAGACTGAATTGGTCACCGCACAGTCCAAATGTTAACCCGATCGCGCACTTGTGGGACATTATTGGCAGAAAATTAAGACAGTCAGCCTCCTCCTGCATTCTTGCAAGACACAGAAACGATAGTTGTTGAAACTTGGAATGATACCGATCAAAACCAAATATCAAATTTAATTTCGAGTATGCCTCGCCGATGTACAGCTGTTACTAGAAGTAGAGGCGGAAACACGCTACTAATGTATCTTTTAATTTTTTATGTTATTTGTCTTAATCATTAATTATTATTATTAGTTTAATAATGTTTCTAAAAATGTACTTTTTACGATATTCTAATAAAAACATGCTGAGTTATAAAATACCCCACTTTATTATCAAACATAACTAAGTGAAAACACAGTTGCATCACAGTTATTCCATCTGTACTCCATAATAAATCTGAAATAAGAAAACTATTTTATAGTTTCAGTTTTAACTTAAAATTTATTAATCACATAATCATCAAATCAATACACAGTAAACCTTTTTTGCACATTTTATTCAAATTAGCCTATATTAGCAATTTATTTTTATGAATCATAACAACAATACTCTTAGGAATATATAGAAACTTAAAGCTTAGCGGGGTCAGGAGCGGAATTTTTTGTAAGTCAAATAAAATACAAATTTTATACTAACTCAAAAAAATTCTCGTTGTCGTTTTTTTGGGCCTTACAGATCTAACACAAAATGTAATGTTATTTTATGTAATATACTTTTTTAAAGGAAGGCTACCCTAACACTAAAAAAAATACTGCTTACCTGTTTTACTAATAATTGCTGCAAAAATGTTTGTCAAAATCTCACACATAAACACTACCACTTCACTTAAAAAAAAATTATTCTTACAACCGTTCACTTAAACGTCTAGAACAAACCAATAAAGCACAAAAATTTCAATTAGGCTTAAGCAGTGATGTGAAATGAGGGTCATTTATCATTCGTGACAAATGACCGTCATGTGACGGTCATATGACGGTCATATAGGTCATTTATAAAAAATACCCTTAATTTAAATTAGTCATAAAACTAAGTTTAAAAAATGCTTTGTAGTTAAAAAAAAATTCTTACAAAATTTGAAAAAGAAAAGCATGTCCTTAAGTTCCATCATGTTCTTCGGAGTCATGTGCAAATTCGTCACTTATTTCGATTTTGTCTCGTTTTAGAATTAAGCCAGGAATATTCTAAAACGCGACAGAGCACGCGTGATGTCTTCATTTCTATGATGCTCGTGACTTTTTGTTGCTTAATTTTTACTCTTGCGTCGAAACATAAAATTTAAGGTTAGGTTAAATGACCTAATGGTCATTTATTAATGTGACGTGACGGTCATGACGTCATGACCGCATAAAATGACGCGGTCATATGACCGACTCACATCACTGGGCTTAAGATATTTACTTATTGGGGATTCCAGTAAATAGCCATGGGTAACAATGACCCTAATTTTCATTCAGAAAAACATTTAACCGCATTTTTCCCCGAATGGGACCATTGTGTGATGCGTTTAATATTGTTGGTCAGTGTATATTTTTTATTTAGACAGGTTTTCATATTAGGCCGACGATATTTAGGTGAAAAGAAAAGGCTGCTTTTTAAACCATAATCAGTAGTATGTATGTATGTGTCTCAAACCAAATCTAAAAACTCTTTCATTGGTAGATAAAGGAAAACTTCTCGAATGTCACTTGTAATATACAATTGTTATCCGTAGCTTTGCTCGCGTGAAACATGAAACATACACTTTAGAAAGTAATGAAGTAAATTGAAAAATTTTGCTTTTAATAGTGAATAGCCTTTCTGTATGCTACAGACAATAAACTTCGAGGGGTGTTTCACTTCTGGCAACACATGTTCGTTAGGTTGGCATTACAGTGGAAGTACTTGGCAGTACATGTAAGTACATGGAAGTACGTGGCAGTACGTGGCAGTACATGGAAGTACTTGATATTACCGAGACAATACTTGGAAGTACCTACATGGCATTACTACGCAATTTACCTGGCATTACCGACGCAGTACTTGGGAGAACCAGCCTGGCATTACTGGGTACTTGACTTTACGCTAGTTTTGGCAATACATGTACGCTCAAAAAGCAAGTGAGACACCCCTCGATAAACTTATATATTACTTATACAATATTTTTTTAACTGTAGTTCACGATATGAAAGTTTATCAGCATAAATAATTCAAGTATGAAAGTTTAAAAAAGAAGACAACCACAGCTTACAATTAGGTAAATCCATTGACACTGACTCTTATTAGGTACTTACCAGTGGGAATTCTACTTTCTTTTCCTTGATTTGCTTGGTCTTTTTATGAAAGAGAACTCTATTTTTACCAGTAACAGCAATTATAGTACTTGACTTTACGCTAGTTTTGGCAATACATGTACGCTCAAAAAGCAAGTGAGACACCCCTCGATAAACTTATATATTACTTATACAATATTTTTTTAACTGTAGTTCACGATATAAAAGTTTATCAGCATAAATAATTCAAGTATGAAAGTTTAAAAAAGAAGACAACCACAGCTTACAATTAGGTAAATCCATTGACACTGACTCTTATTAGGTACTTACCAGTGGGAATTCTACTTTCTTTTCCTTGATTTGCTTGGTCTTTTTATGAAAGAGAACTCTATTTTTACCAGTAACAGCAATTATAGTCTCCTCCTGTGGACATAAACTTCTATGGCCAATACCACATTCTTGAAATATTAAAGTCATTGCCGCACCCTTATCCATATGACATATTTCCCTAAAAAGAACAGGGCGTTTCGAAAAGATTCCAGGAAATTTTAGGGACAGCCACAAATATGAAGAAAATTTTCGATTAACACAAGTCCAGAAATTCTGAGATAAAATGTGTTTGTTTTAATTTTTTCCTAGTTTTTTTTTCATTTTATCTTAAACATTTTTTCAGATAATTGTCTCCAAATTTGCTAAATTCTAGCTTTTTTATTAAAAATTATTAAAAACTTCCCAAACAGGGCCAAATATAAATTGCAGCTTTTCTTATAAAACAACAAACAAAATTACTTGTGCTTTTTCAGCAGGCGAGGAAGCTGGACATTCGAAATGACACCTGGTTCCAATAAAACGAAATCCCCTCTCAACAAACCCTTGGCATCTAAGTCCCTTAAGCAATCGCCAAACGACCTGCAACTTTCTGACACAATAATGTGAACTTTCATGGTTAAAGTCCATCCTACTGCTTCTTTAATACTGTTTCTAAAAGTTTATCCGTAAATAAATAACTAAAACTAAATGGCTTACCCATTTTGGTGTTTTTATTAAAAAGACTATTCTATTGATGTAAATTAGGTACCTATATTTACGACTGTACTTAAATGGTGAAATAATTATTAATAGATCATCTTTGAAGTAGAATATTACAAATTTAAATCTGATTAAGATACATACTTTACATGTGACTTTATTTCTGGAATATGGTTACAACAAAAGAGAAAAGTCTCTTCAACACCTCCAAGAGACAAAAATTCCAATGTGTAGTCAATAAGAGGTTTGTTTACCACTGGAAATAGGCTCTAAAATGGTAAATATTTATGATTTCTAAGTACATACTTAATATCTATGTACTGCTACCTTGAGGGGTAAATCACTGAGGTATTTTATTGTACAAGGTGTGTGAATTTAAA
This sequence comes from Philopedon plagiatum, assembly GCA_963971165.1. Lineage (NCBI taxonomy): Eukaryota > Metazoa > Arthropoda > Insecta > Coleoptera > Curculionidae > Philopedon > Philopedon plagiatum. Next base: position 11,027,636 of record OZ020192.1, read on the forward strand.
TGAATTAATTTTTTTTGGGTATTTTTTGAAGAAAGGGGTATTTTTTGGGTATTACTGGGAATTAATGGGTATTTAAAGTATTGATGGGGTATTTGATGGGAATTTATAGGGTATTTTGAACACTTCATGAAATTTGTTGTTAACAGCGCACGCGCAATGATTTGGCGGGAAGTAAATAAACCAATAGTTGCCTAGATTAAGCAGGAGGTTAATTAGGGGGTTTGCAGATGCAAACCTCCTAATTTTGATTGGCTCAGAGCAAGCCTGGAATGTTATGTAAATACCATGCATAACTTTTGAGTCAATTAGAGTTTTATAATGTCACACATCAACAATCAGAGTTAGAATTTATAGAAGAAAACAACTTGAGCACTTGAGTAGTAGTATGGATGTTATGAGTATGGAGTATTATGTGTAGTTTTGGTATTGTTTCCTCAACAGTATATGACCTTAATAGGTATATAAATGTAAAAAGGTTTGTTTGCTTATTTGTTTTAATTTTTAATAAATGTAGTATATTTTAAAGAATTTTTTTTCAAAAAGATTAAGGGCTTGCCGCTAGGGCTATTTTTCATACACAAATTATTTTACTCTCTATGTGTTTGTAGGTCGTCATTTTAAGCGTGTTTATCGAAAATCGCTACATTACTTTAATAACTCTGGATTTTAGAGCAATTTTTTTCAAAATGGTTAAGGGCTGGCCGCTATGGCTATTTTTCATATACAAATATATACCTAGATGTTTGTAGGACGTTACTTTAAGTGTGTTTACCGAAAATTACAAAAATAGTTTAATAAATGTAGATTCTAGAGCAATTTCTTTCAAAATGGTTGACTGGTAGGGCTATTCATCATACACAAAATATTTTATCCCTATAGTTGTTTGTAGGTCGTCATTTTAAACGTGTTTATCGAAAATCGCAACATTATTTTAATAAATGAGGATTTTAGAGCCCTGGGGCTTTTTTATATACAAATTATTTTATCCCTATAGGTGCTTGAAGGAAGTCAATTTAAGCATATTTACCAAAAATCAGGAAATTATTTTAATAAACATGGATTTATGTAATATTAACCCTTTAAGAAGTACCTATACTCTAGCCCTAAAATGAATATTGTACGTAGCATGTTTAATATCGCAGCGGCCACTAGCCCAGCCTCATAAACTGGGTATTTTATGTACAACTCAAGGGTAATTTATGGGTATTGTGGGCATTTATTGGGGAAATTGTTGATTTGGCCAAATTACTTGGTAATTGAAGGGTATTTTTGAGGTATTAAAAGGCAACTTCAAGATACTCTTGGGTATTCAGGGGTATTTTTTTGAAAAAAGGCATTTTCTTGTACAAATTTTAGTCAGTGATTTACCCCTCGTGCTACCTAAATCGACCTACATTCAGAAGACCTACAAATCAGCAGTTAACTATTATTAGATTTTACCTACAACTAGGTACACAAACGGGATTAAACCTTATCTAGGAACCTTTAATGCTAAGTTTGTATATTAATACTACTTATTTCTAAAAGATATCTTTTATCTGTTTGATGAAAACGATCATATCTGCAGTGTAATAAGTGTATTTTAATATTACCAGTGGAACGTCAATAGAAATCGGAACGAATTCATCCTCGAAAGTATCCGCAATAAGTATAGCTTGAATTACGTTCTCCTTAGATACAACTTCCCTTTTCTTGGACATATTGAAGGACTAAAACGAAATTTGTAGATTAATTTAAAAAAAGTTTGGTTATAGTTATAGTCATTTATTTGTAGAGGTTAGAATACGTGACACTGACAGATACAGAAATCAATGTCACCAAATGCAAGAAACAAAAATATCCAGTACCACCAACAGCAATTTCTTGTTATGCATCAAGTACTTACACAGCTTTATAACTTCTAATTCTCAGTCGATTTATCCTAAAATATTTTTTAGCGTAAATTCTTTATATAGGGATATCTATCTAAAAGGGTTTTATGTTCCCACAAAATTCTGACTATAAACTACTCACAGGTTGAAACTATCATTTGCAGTGTGTTGTGTTGTTTCTATCCCCAGAAAATTTTCACCAGTTTCTGGCATACCCTTTTATTTTCTTTGATTTCTGGTGACGTGAGGACTGTGAGGAGAAAGTAGGTCTTTTCGGGTAACATTTTTTTTTGGGTACCCATAGATAAATACCTGCTGTTCAATTAATTAAACACAATTATTTAAACGGTAATACTTAACAAGTACAAGTTACGACAACCCTAAATGATGTACTTTTCTATATTTTTAATATTGTAATATTGTAATTATTGTAATCCAGTCATATTTGCATTCAATATTCTTTTCAATTTTTGAGTGGTTTATTTGGAGGTCTACAGAACTTCACATTTAAGCTAATAGGTGGCGCCATATAATTCGCAGTTTTATTTTATGAAATCCGTGTTCGCAGGCAACTAATTAAACAGACGTTGTGAAATTTTGTTTTTACGCGTGGTTGGTGACCCTGTTTATATTTTTTGAAGAATGTTTTGTTTACCTTGTTTGTTGTTTGAAAAGTTTAAAGGGTATTGTTTGTATTGAGAAAATTTAACTGTAGTTTCTTAAATTATATGGAAAATGGGTTCAGAAAAGGTAAAATAATATAATTAAAATTTCTCTATGACATATTTTACAATTTCCAAATATCTAACGAATATTAGGAATTGTTTTATTGTTGTGATACCTACAATAATTTTAAACAAATATTTTCTTGTTTTAGCTCCTATTTCGTTTGGAACAGCCCCATGGAAATGGAGATATATACGTGTCGTGGCAAAAGGGTTCAGGTATGTTTATGGCTACCACAGGAATTGATTGTATGGTTAATATTTTTGATCGTTATGGAGAAATATTTGAAAGAATTCGGTTACCAAAGTAAGTATTTACCTACTCTAAAAATAAATCATACTCTCTACTGACTACTGAAGTATCATTTGGAGATAAACCACCACATAGTGTTATAAACTTGGTTATAAACATTGACATTAAAAAAACTATAGACAAAGCATATTTCATTCATAAAATAGTTTCACGCCAAATCAGTCATCTGTTTAAAACATGCAATGGACGTGACTAAGAGAGGTAGACACAGTGGAAAACATAGCAACACTGTCCAACATTCCTGGCGGCTGCCTCTTCCAACACCACTGGCTTGCTTTTTGTATTAAATTTTTGTTATCCTAATATTACTAATGTGTAGATATATATATAAAACTACACCAATGGATTTGATACAAGTAAATACGGTAATTATGTAGTATACAGTTTTCAGCTATTTTTGCGTTTTTTTGGGAAAATTCTTTTATGGTCACATTCTACTGTCTTTCCTGATTGCAAATATAAGTGCGCACATAATAAATTATGAGCAAACCTGACCAACTTTTTGCTCACCAACCTGAGCAAAAAGGTGGTCAGGGTGCTCAGTTTTGATTGATATACTTATATATCTTGATTGATATAGATATATATATATATATATATATATATATATATATATATATATATATATATATATATATATATATATATATACAGTGACCGGCAAAAAGTTCGCAACATATGGGAAAAATTTTTATTAGGTGAGTATTGGAAAAACTTTTCCGGGGGATCGGTTCTGCATGTCCGATAACCTAAAAATCGATTTTGACATACGTCACGTGACCACTGGTATAGCGTCGAATTAAAAAAAAAATTGTTAATTTACAAAAAGTGAGGTTAGTTGACGAGATATCAAAAAAAGTTATTTGAAAAAATTGCTTAGAATTAAATTCTAGGTCCTTGTGCAAAATTTTAAGATTTTATTTAAAAAAATTGGAAAACTCAATTTTTTTTAAATATTTTTTTATCGATTTACAAATTTCCAGTTTTTTTCGTTTAGATAGCTTGGCTAATGTAAAGCCCATGTATCTGGATGAAAATAAACGAATGTAGTAGTTTTTTCTACAATTGACAGGACAAAATTAAAAAAAACAGGGTTTCGCCGGACGCTAGCTGTTGCAATGATTTGTATCTAGCAGCAGTGTCAAAATTTTAGAGACATTTCAATGAGATTACATTGAGAAAACCTTAATCGTCTTAAATATATCTGAAGTTCGACTTTTTGTAAAGTTAAGGGGAGTAAAATAGATAATAAACAAAAAATTACCTGTTTATTTAATCGAAATTTCATAAACGAAAACCAATGTAAGAAAAACTTAAAAGTAGTCAAATTCTGTACTAACAACATAAAAAATCATTGTTTTTCCTTGGGTGCACAAAATTTAAAACTCAGTATGACCACCATTTCTCTCCATACATACTATTGTTCTCGAGCGCAACTCTCGATTAACATTTCGGAGCATTTTACGATTTATTTGCAATACACAATTTCTAATGACATTCTCTAAATTTTGTATATTCCTAAAGGGTCGATGTTTGTACACAGAGTTCTTTAGGTATCCCCACATAAAGAAATCTAACGGAGTCAGATCTGGTGATCTCGCAGGCCACGGATTTTCAGAAAACCGTCCTATCCACTGGTTTCCAAATTCTTGATCCAGCCATCTCTTCACCTCATTTGTGGAATGAATGCTAGCTCCGTCTTGTTGAAAGTATAAATTTCTTCTTTCGGCTAATGACAAATTGTCTAAAAAGTCAGATATCTCAGTTTGTAGAAATTCTAAATATCGTTCTGAATTTAAATTGTCTCTAAAGAAAAAAGGTCCCACTATTCTGAGGTTGAAAATTCCGCACCACACATTAACCTTAAAACTATATTGGTCTTTACTCTGAATTACAAAGTCTGGGTTTTCGGTGGCCCACCATCTACAGTTTTGTGAACTGACGGTTCCGTTAGAGGTAAATGTAGCTTCATCCGAGAAAAGAACGTTCTTTGGGAAATTAAAATCTTCCTCAATCATACCCTGGAACCAGGCACAAAAATCGAAGCGGGCGTCATAATCCCTATCTTTTAATACTTGTACAAATTTAGGTTTGTACGGATGAAATTTGTTTCTTTTTAATATCCTCCGCACAGATCTTTCGTGAATGTTAGTGATCTCCGATATTTGACTAACTGCTAATTGGGGTGTTTCTGTGATCGACAAACACACATCCAGAGAACCTTCGTCACCTGTTACCGGTTTTTCATGGGAAACTTTATACTGATTTTCTACCGATCCCGTTTCTTTAAATTTATTGACTAGACGAGATACTGTGGAATAATGGAGGGATTTATCGGGGTGCCTCTCATTAAAAATTGCTGCTGTTTCTCTATGGCTTTTGTAATTATCTCCAGAAATTAAAATAATTTCTATCTTTTCCTGAAGAAGTAGTGTGGGTGCCATTTTAAGGAATAAAATATTAATAAACTTATGTAAAATATCAAACTTAGTAAGATGCGAGACATAAACCAATGACATAGGTTGAAATCAAACAAATTATAATTTGTTTGACATTTTTCTGTTGTTTTTAACCTACTAGATTATTTGGTTGTTTTAATTTCAGAGCCTGCTTTGGTAGTTTTAAGTACAACTAAATAGACCTGGTTGTTAAATTTATGTGCGAAAAATCTTAATAAAATCTTGATACAGTCATTTCATTAGATTCAAACCATTGCAACAGCGAGCGTCCGACGAACACCTATTTTTTCGATTTTGTCCTGTCAATTATAGAATTGTAGATCTGACTCCGTTAGATTTTTTTATGTGGGGATACCTAAAGAACCCTGTGTACAAACATCGACCCTTTAGGAATATACAAAATTTAGAGAATGTCATTATAAATTGTGTATTGCAAATAAATCGTAAAATGCTCCGAAATGTTAATCGAGAGTTGCGCTCGAGAACAACAGTATGTATGGAGAGAAATGGTGGTCATACTGAGTTTTAAATTTTGTGCACCCAAGGAAAAACAATGATTTTTTGTGTTGTTAGTACAGAATTTGACTACTTTTAAGTTTTTCTTACTTTGGTTTTCGTTTATAAAATTTCGATTAAATAAACAGGTAATTTTTTGTTTATTATCTATTTTAATCCCCTTAACTTTACAAAAAGTCGAACTTCAGATATATTTAAGACGATTAAGGTTTTCTCAATGTAATCTCATTGAAATGTCTCTAAAATTTGGACACTGCTGCTAGATACAAATCATTGCAACAGCTAGCGTCCGGCGAAACCCTGTTTTTTTTAATTTTGTCCTGTCAATTGTAGAAAAAACTACTGCATTCGTTTATTTTCATCCAGATACATGGGCTTTACATTAGCCAAGCTATCTAAACGAAAAAAACTGGAAATTTGTAAATCGATAAAAAAATATTTAAAAAAAATTGAGTTTTCCAATTTTTTTAAATAAAATCTTAAAATTTTGCACAAGGACCTAGAATTTAATTCTAAGCAATTTTTTCAAATAACTTTTTTTGATATCTCGTCAACTAACCTCACTTTTTGTAAATTAACAATTTTTTTTTTAATTTGACGCTATACCAGTGGTCACGTGACGTATGTCAAAATCGATTTTTAGGTTATCGGACATGCAGAACCGATCCCCTGGGAAAGTTTTTCCGATACTCTCCTAATAAAAATTTTTCCCATATGTTGCGAACTTTTTGCCGGTCACTGTATATATGTATATTATATATCTATATCAATCAAAACTGAGCAAAGCTGACCACCTTTTTGCTCAGGTTTTGGTCAGGTTTGCTCAGTTTTGATTGATATAGATATATATTATATATCTATATCAATCAAAACTGAGCAAACCTGACCACCTTTTTGCTCAGGTTGGTGAGCAAAAAGGTGGTCAGGTTTGCTCATAATTTATTATGTGCGCACTTATATTTGCAATCAGGAAAGACAGTAGAATGTGACCATAAAAGAATTTTCCCAAAAAACGCCGTAAATACAACCTCACTTACTTGTGAAAAGAAACTTATGGGTTTAAATAGTCCAATTTTTTGCAAACTTGACACTGTCATACCATAATTAAATGTTTTTTCACAAAATAATGTCAGCTTCTTCATAGAGAAACACTCCAACGCTTCTTGCAAATACAAAACAACACAGTTCGACTGTCGAACAATGTTACAAACATCAACGAATTTTATGAATGGTTGCTTGTGTCACTTTTAAATTCATAGTATAACTGGTAATAAATCGCCAAATAGCGTTGTCACTTTTACTTAATAACTTAATAATTTATCACAGTGAGAAGGGAATAAAAGTTTATTCGGCTATGATGCATAAAATAAAACAACAAGTGAGTATTACTTTTTTTATTACTTAATACTTATTTATGCTAATTTTATTAGATGAAAATATAGTCAAATAAATGTTGTGTAATACTGTATTGCTTGGAAGGCATCAATCAGGATTTTGTACCTACACTTTGGCAACCGTCTGCAGTTGACCAGTCAATACAATCCACCAGTTTTTAGTGCAAATCCAATTACTGATTGCTTTGAATAGTAAATAACTTTGTCTTTAGTTTTTTTAAAGTCTGTGGCTATATATACAGGGTGAACTGTTGTCACACAATAAAATTCAATCCTAACGTGAATTGTTTGCAGTTTATGCACAAGCTTTAGCTGGGACTCTGATGGTGATTTACTGGGAATAGTAAGCCAAACTCAGTTAATAATATGGGATGCAAATGCAAGCAAAAAGATAGTCGTAGATGTAGGCCTAAAAGATTACATGTCTTGTCTTATTTGGGCTAAAACAGGGCCCATGTTGGCTGTTGGTACCACTAAAGGAAATGTGTCAATATACAATCACAATACCTCAAAGTAAGAATTACTTAACACCACTATATATGATTCAAAATTTTTATAAATTATTCCTGATAACTTTACTTAAAAGGAGGTGAATAGATGAGGGCCATTTTCTGTCTCTCATCTATATGAAAACAAATTGTCTAATTCAAGCCATTTTTCTATATACCTAGTTGCCGATATGCCTTGTATTTTTATATAATACATATTTGAATTAGAAATATTAATAAGTAGAGAGCAGAATATATGCAATTTGCATACCTCTGTAGGGGAAAGGTGAGATACTTGATCATCAGAGATACTTGATCACATTTCTTTATCTCTTAAATGTAGCAAGTTTTCGGCAATACATTAGAATTTATGGGTAATTAATTATAGTAAGTGTGGCAAGACCGCACCAGTTTATTGTTTACAAACTACATTAGTGGCATGATATTTTAAGTGAAGTGGTTTTGGTAATAAAAAGTAAGTATTTAGCACTGTATTAGTAATATTTTTAAAAATTTTATATGGCTTATTTACTAACCATATAAACCACAACTGTTAAAACACTTAGAAACATTGTATTATGCATTAGTTAAAACTCATTTGAATTACGGGATTTTAGGTTGGGGAGGAATAAGTAGAATTTTAGTGAAAAAAATAGAAGTATTACAAAAAAGGTTTCCAAAAATTATATTTAATAAAGACTATTTTTATCCTTCAAAGGAATTATATTCAGAAACAAAAAAAATTGACATTAGGCAAGTATATATTTATAATATTTTAATATATGGTTTTAAAAATAAAAATCTTATACACTTTAAAAAACATGACCATGACACGCGTCATAAAAATGAAATTTCCATTAAACGATTATTTACCAGTAAATATTAAAAGAATTGTATCATTAAAAAAATATAAAATTAAAATAAAAGATTGGATATTAACAACAAACGATTTACAGAAGTTTTTGGAATTACTTTGATATTATTTTGTATAATATAAAAAAAAATTCCAAGATTCTGTCTTGTCCTCAAAAAATTTTTTGTATGTAGATATGTATTTAAATATATTTTTTTCAATTGAGTAATTTATATAATTAAATAATCCTCTTAAAGGGCTGGTGAAGTCCCTACGGATGTTTCCAGCTCTGTGGGCTGTCAGAACATAAAAAAAATGTAATGTAAAATGAAAGATTTAAGTATTGCTATTATATTTTGTAATTTAAAAATAAAGGTTTGGTCTTAAAAATCAATTGTATGTGTTTTTTTAAATTTCCTAATTTCTTTGAATTTTGCATATTATTTAGGTCAAATGGTTACCTACATATTTTTGTTAAAAAGGACGCATATTTAAGTATGTGTATATTTTGATTAAATTTATATGCATATATTCCGCTCTCTATTAAAACCTTACAAAAATAGGGTACAGTGTACTTTAACATTTTCATCATTTTTTTTTCTAATATCTTTGTACTATTTCAGTAAGGAGTGTTTCATGTGCACTTCTTATATAGAAAGAGTGCAGGTTTGAGTTAAACACTTTTTTTAGCGTAGGTGATAGGCGTGAAATGGCCCGTATTTACTCCCCTTCTTTGGACTAAAACCAAACTAAGAAAACACCTATAGTGTTAATAGTAATAATTCTAAAATCAAGGGAACACATTTTAGGCGAATCCCAATAATAGGAAAACATACAAAAAGAATAACTTGTGGTACTTGGAACAAAGAGGATTTACTGGCACTAGGTTCGGATGATAAAACAATTTCAGTCAGTAATTCCGAAGGCGATTCACTAAAAATTATCAATTTAAGAGCTGAGCCGTCCGATTTGCAATTTTCTGAAATAAAGTCCGATGAAAGAATAGGAGGGGAAAATACAGTAAGTTTTTTGATGATTGTAGCAAAGTATGAGCAGCTCTGCTTTCATCGATAGACTCTGTTTAAACTGTTGTTAATATTTACAGAAAAATTACATTAAACTTGCAATATTTGTTATGGAGCAAGACAGAAGGACCTAAAAAACAATTAGGTACTGAAAAATTCTTATTTCATCTTAGTAAAAAAGTAAAATTTGTCTTCTTTATTTGATCATGACCTAATATACTAAGCAAATTTTGAATTAAACATTATCTCTTTGTCAGTTAGACTGTATAAATTGCATATCTTTGACAAAACAGATTTTTGTTCAGTTTTATTATCTTTTTTTATTTCATTTAGGATATTTTACTCTTGATTTTTTTATAGATAAGTGCAGTTGTAGGAAGACGAACCCTATACCTATATAAGCTTCTAGATCCAGACAATCCGTTTGAATTGGCGTTTCAGCAACATTACGGCTCCATAGTGTCCTATAAGTGGTACGGGGATGGCTACATATTAATAGGATTTTCAGCTGGGTATTTTATTTCCATTTCTACCCATATAAAGGAAGTTGGTCAGGAGCTATTTCAGATAAAGAATCATAAGAATCTTTTAACTGGTATTGCAATTTGTGAAGCTAGCGGTAAAGCTGCGTCTTGTGGTGATAATAGGTATGTTTGATAGTTTCCGGAATTTCATTTGTTCCATGTTCTACGTGAGCAAAGCCGTGGGTAACAATTATTATTTATAGCCCATAATATTCGGGATAGTCTTAGTTATATCTACATTACTAATATAATTTTTTAAATCGGTTCAGTAATTTCTGAGATTATCGCGAATATACGAGGATGGACTAAAAGTTTCCAGCCTGACCCAGAGGGGGCGCAATTTAGCGAAATATTGACACGTGTTTGCCTTTAAAGTTTTAAGAGAGTGAATTATGTATTATGTATTTTATAATCGTTACATTCTGTATTTGTTGGAAAAAATCGCGATTCGTGCTGTAATAAAATAATTCCATATGAAAGGTTTATTTCCTACGAAGATAAAAGTTGAGCTTGACGTTACTTTAGGTGAGTCAGCTCTTTTATTTTCAACGGTTAAAACTTGGTTTGTTAACTGTAAACGTGGCTGTATGAGCACTGAAGATGCCGCGCCCCGCATTCTGGCAGGCCAAAAGCGGCAACTTCTGAAGAAATTTGTTAAATATTATATTTATGCACAACTAGTCTGTTGTATTTCTTACTATACTTCTTAGTGGAAGACTGCAGAATGTAAACAAGAGGATAAACTGTATAACTTCTATTTATAACGACATCAACACATTACATAATTATCATTCAATAATTTTACACGAACCTTTTATGACATACCAAAACCACTTACTAATTCATGATTCAAATAAAAAAAGGTATGATACCAAACCGTCAAATTCGTCCGGGTTCGCGCATTACGTCACGCTGTGTCCTATTTTTGAAATTTATAACGCGCAATATAGAGGTTACGATAGTTATAGGCGATTTTATATAAATTCTATTGGCAATATACTTTGCCTCCTGCTTATAATACAAATTTTTTAGTATATGATTTAAAATAATCATATAAATAAAGGGATAAATACATACATTGATTACATTGATTAATTGATTGTCCACATCACAACCATACACAGCATATCTTATTTTTACGTGCTTCGTTTACAAAATATCGCGGAATTGGTCACGGCGTGACGTAAATGGCCACGCTTACCTGCGCGGTATAATATCTTCTTTTATTTGTATCATGTTACTAATTCAACAACTTCTACACATACTAGATTAATAATACTAGCGTCATCTCCACATGAAAGCTATAACTACAAATTAACCACAGAATAGTAAACGGATAGAAAGGAAAGCATTACCACAGAATATAATAATTAGCTAATCATATTGATATTCTCAACAAAAGTGTGCAAAAAATTCGTAAAATCGTTTTAAACGGTCATCGGCTGCAGCAGAAAAGAGATGAAACTACATACAATATGTCCACGGATAGGGTAGAGAAGAGGACAAAGGACCAAACAGTGAAAGATTCCAGAAAAGGTCATTCTTTATAAAAGTTTTTGCTTGCTAGGGGTCGTCAGGGTTGATAAAATAGGCTGCGGTTTACCAAAACACTTGTATTGATATCAGGTACAAGCACAATAATACACTTACGTAACTAAGTTGGGTAGCGTAGGGGGCAGCTTCTAGCCGAGTACTTTGTCAGCCTAAAGGGCTGGCGCTATTCGTACTATGCGTACTATTCGTGCGGCACCACAGTGACGCCTCCCCGTCGGGACACGACGCCCTCCTTTGCATCTCGCTGGTACGCTTTTTATATGAATCACCCAAGAACAGTTTATACAAACAGTTCAACCTGGTCAGGGTTCATAAAATAAAGGCGAGGCCAGCGATATGCAATCGCAGCACGTAGAGTGGTTTCCGAAATGTTAAATAAATAATATGAAAAATGTATAGAAATTTGGAAAAAATGATGAATATCTGGGGAAATGTGACATTTCCCCCGCGCCTGTAAAAGCTAGCCCCTAGCTTTAAAAATTTACACAATACATATATACAAAATATCACATATTTACAAAATACAAATATACAAAATGGAGATAAATAAAATATACAATAAACAAACATAAAAACATTATTACAAACACAAACAATTGGAGCTCGCAGGCTCGGTACACTCCGTATTTATTTGGGTGAAATGAGGAATGGTAAAACTAGCTTAAAAAATGAAAAAATGGTTACTGTCCTGGTAGTCTGGTTCACATTTACACACTTTCTTTACAAAGTTCTATTATTAGGGAGTTCCAACACGTTACTGATCGAATAGCCTACACACCGACAAAACCCGACACATCCTAGGCGTTGAGGCTCCTTGTCATCTGCTTCTTGCTCAGACGCAGCGGTCACGGTTCCTGTGTCCTGGGGGTGGGATCGGCTAGTTTTGTTGCCGACTCCCAGTGCAGCAGGGGTCTCCCTCCTCCAAAGAGTTCGGCCACCCGGACTTTGGGTGCCGTTGAGTGCCGTTACTAAGCCGTGATTGACGGGAACTTTGCAGGGCTAATCCTAAGGGTAGTTGTGATCAACCAGTGTCGTCACGGCTCGTTGTGCAGAAGTTCGGTGTTTGTGAGGGAAGACCAGGCTGGCGAGCCATGGTGGACCGTGCGTGGCTGATGCATGACGCTGGCTCTGTGGATGCGAGCGGCGACTGGCCTTTGGGTTTTTGGTGTGTTTTGTGGCTCTCGATCCAGGTCGTGTGGTCTCCCAATGGTACATGGAAAAAAAAGACTACCGGCAGTTAAAAGGAAAAAAACAGTTTATAAATAATGAAAAATAATGAAAACCTACATGATACTATGATGTTTAAGTAAAAGTAGACAGGCTAAGAACATTCACCCGGTTTTTACATAGAACTTTTATTGGTGTCTAAGTATTACTCTTTTGGAGACAGAGAGACATCGGTCTCTAATTCATCAGGGAAAAACAAAATTATACACATTTACATAACAATTTAAAACCCAAATATAGCGTAATCACATCATCAAATATTTACCATCCTATTTGTTCATCAATAAAGTCACATAAACTTCAAATACAATTTGCATATAACTCTTAATATTTCACATAAGTCACATAAACTTCAAATGCTACTTGCATATAACTCTTAATATTTCGCATAGGCAGACATTCAACCCTATATGAAGGTCATCTTCCATGTCCCCCTATACTCACAATATGTGACTCTTAGTCATTTAAATAACGGTATACATACCACCATCGAGTAGGCGAACATTCAACTCTATATGAAGGTCCTCTTCCATATTCCCCTACTCGGAAAACATGACTTTTAGTCATTTAAATAAATAATCATAACACATAATACATATCACCATCAAATAGGCGGACATTCAACTCCGTGTTCAAAGTCATCCTCCATGTCCCCCTATTTGGAAAACATATGACTTTCAGTCATATAAACAAATAAACACCCGATTACAAAATGCATATGGTAATCATTATTTTACGCTATATTTAAATTTACTTAATAATAATAATATTCGACTTAAAAGTATAAAAGAAGTTGGATTTATAAAAAAATTCTGACCCTGATTTATTTTTCAATGTCTCAGTCATAAAATACACCCTTGTTTTTGTTTAACTTATTTTCATTAGACACCGTATATTACAATTTAACTTTAACAACAATAACTGGGTGAATGGCATTATATAACAATTGTTTACTTTTCTGCTGATTAAATAAAATAATGAACTGTCTACCTTTACCTTCGTGACTTATTTATAGTAATGAACTTGATCAAATTTATACGTGATGATATGTTTGTTTATTATAAACGCAAAAAATAAAAAAATAGTATTCTGTATGGTTTGTGCTAACTTAATCTAAAATTTACTATCGCAATAAAGGTAAACTATACATAAAATTATACATAAAAAACATTCAAACCAACAAACTTTGGGTATACCCTCTTTCATACTAACACACTGACACAACACAAAACACACATTTACATACCAAACACCTAGTTATGAAAACAAATTTTTAAAACTTTACAAAAAAAAGATACTTTTCCAGAGAAAATAAGAAAAAGTCTTACCATCCTTTATGTACATAATGGTTGGATTCCCAAAATATTTTATCCATTGGAGGTCCTTTATATAGTTTAAAAAATTAAATAGATTATATTCTTGCTTATAATTCGTAAGTCTCATTTTAAAACAAAAAGTGCATTTAGACCAGATTACATGAAAAAAAAAAGTCCATGTATAAAATAATACCCCTTTCTTTCATTTCTCAAAAGAGTACTAGTTCCATTTTTTCCACAGCTTTTAAAACTTTTTGAGAAAAAAAACATTATTTTATTTTTTGGAAGGTCGGTCCTATAAAAATAAAAAATAGATTAGTCATTTAGAAAAAAAGTAAAAATGAGCATCTTCCTAAAAACAGGTATATAAAGTTTTGTATTTGCTGCTACGGGACCTCGTTACCGGCCGTGGCGGCTGCTCATTAAACATCAGAGGCGAAATATACATATGTACTGTTATTATATTAAGTATCAAACCTAAAAATGATAATAAAATATAAATATCTCTATGGTACCTTATCAAAAATTGCGTTAAAAAGGCAGTAAAAATATACCTACAAGATAATAATAAAAAAAAAATATTTAAAAAATTGGAAACCTTTATATTTGAATGGCGCTTAGATATATGTAAATATATTTATAAAAACAACGATATTTGTATAACACCTTCTTAATAATATGTATTATAAAAATAGCATGTTCAACTTTAATTGATAACATAACAAGTACGCGAACCTTGTGTATTAAATTTCAAAATACACTTTAAGTTCATGAGCGACGACCTCAATGTCAAAACAAAATGTTATATTTCATTGTCGCCAAATAAATTTAAAAATTTCCTTTTTAATCTCAGGGCCCTTAATTGTTGCTCGTTTGAAATAAAAATTTTTACGGGTAGTGTATTTGGTAAACCTAACGATGTGCCGTTATTAACAACCCTTAACTTCTCTTGCCTTTTTCGTTCTCTTTGAATCTTGTTAAGCTTCCTACGGGCCATAAAAATTAAATAAAAGGGATAACAGGAATAAAAGGGTTAAGGGTTGTTTAGTGAATAACCCCAATATATAATAATTCTGGCCTCGCCAGCGTTAACGGGCACGAGGTGGAACTATTTCTATATTTAGCAGTCTATGTAATCTAATCTCGCCAGCGTTAACGGGCACAAGACAGGACTACAGTAGACGCTTTGAGGTGGGATTTATAGTAAACCTAGCCTCGCCAGCGTTAACGGGCACGAGGTGGGTTTTCCTATAGGTTCTGTTTGGATAATTTTAATCTCGCCAGCGTTAACGGGCACAAGACAAAATTATGTCAAACGTTTTTTGGGATGAGAATGGGGTAGGAAAATTATATAGACGTAAAAAGCACTGTAAAAATTCCCCTTAAAACCACTGTAAAATAAATACCCTTTAAAAACCAATGTAAAAAAAACCCTGAAAAAAAACACTGTAAAAATGCCCTTTAAAAAAAAATCACTGTAAAAAATAATTTGACAAAAAAATGCACTATAACGCCCTGCAAAAAAACACTTTAAAAATGCACTGAAAAACACTAAAATGACCTGAAAGAGATAGTAAAAAATTATAAAACACAAAAGGCCCTTGGCAAGTTAGGAAGAACTTACCAACGAGAACGAACCAGGCGCCTCCACCAAATGTCGCGCTAGGGGTCGTCAGGGTTGATAAAATAGGCTGCGGTTTACCAAAACACTTGTATTGATATCAGGTACAAGCACAATAATACACTTACGTAACTAAGTTGGGTAGCGTAGGGGGCAGCTTCTAGCCGAGTACTTTGTCAGCCTAAAGGGCTGGAGCTATTCGTACTATGCGTACTATTCGTGCGGCACCACAGTGACGCCTCCCCGTCGGGACACGACGCCCTCCTTTGCATCTCGCTGGTACGCTTTTTATATGAATCACCCAAGAACAGTTTATACAAACAGTTCAACCTGGTCAGGGTTCATAAAATAAAGGCGAGGCCAGCGATATGCAATCGCAGCACGTAGAGTGGTTTCCGAAATGTTAAATAAATAATATGAAAAATGTATAGACATTTGAAAAAAATGATGAATATCTGGGGAAATATGACAATAAGATCCACGATGCCAAAAATTTCTTCTTTTTGTACAGGGTATGCAAAAGATACAAAAACGTAACATTTGATTAAGAGTAAAATTGCCTTTATTAAATTTTAATGCGAAACGTTTTTTAAAAAATAGGTTTGAAATTTTAAAAGATTGATATTCCAGATTTTGAAAAATTTCAGTTTTCAAATTTCTATATTACGCCTCTAAAGCCACCTTGTCACCTTTTTCTATTTGATTTCACCTTTGATATCTGTGAAGAATTTGTCAAAATAATAAAGATGTCTCTACTGCAAAGAATATTTATAATCCAAAATTACAGGCTCGTACAGGTTAAGGAAAATTACTAGTAGAATATTAAATAATAATTGTAATATTCGAGAAATATGTCTTATTTTATTAAACTTAAAAAATAATTCAGAACACATCTTATATTTATATTTCAAAAACTTCTCCATTCTCTGCTGTAAAGCTTCGTCATTTTCAATGAGTCTTTCATATGTTAGTTGTTTAATGCGCCCCCAGAGAAACATATCACAAATTGTCAAATCGGGACTCCTAGGGGGCCACAAAATTGAACCATTTCGACCCATCCATCGATTTCCAAATTTGCAATTGAGCCAATCCCTTTTGCAGCATAATGTGCAGGACACCCATCGTGCTGAAAATACATATTTCTGCGATATTGAAGAGGCAATTCTTCTAACTTGCCTGACAAAAATGACTCCAACATATGTAAATATGAATGTCTGTTATATGTATTATCAAAAAATATGTTATAATCCCGTAATACGAAATAGCGCACCAAACATTTATTTTTTTAAAATACTGACGGCGGTTCGCAATTCTAAACTCTGGATTTTCCCTACCCCAGTATCTCATATGCTGAGAAGCCACAGTACCGTTTATACTGAAGGTTGACTCATCAGAACATTATCAGCTTATGAAAGTTCACGTTGTTACTTATAATTTTATCACCGATCCACAAACAAAAATCCAAGCGTTTGTAACGGTCCCCATCTTCAAAAGTTTGGGTAAAAATTGATTTAAAAGGGCAAATTTAATTTTCTTTAAACTCATTTTCAATATTGCTTTTTTACACAATTGTAAACTTTGTGCTGTTTTTCTCAAAGGCATGATAGGATTTTCATCAACAGATTGCAAAATTAATACTCTAGAAGCATCGTTTTCGCTGTAGGTACTCGTATATTTTCTTGGTCTTCTTTAAATCACTAACGGATCCAGTTTTTTAAAAAACTTTTATAAAGAATGACCTTTTTTCGTCTTTCACTTTTTGGTTCATTTGTCCTCTTGTCTACCCCATCCGTGGACTTACTATATAAAACGCGTGTTAACCTGAATACGCGATGCCGATGGTATCCCTACGTTTTACAATTTTCGCAAGGTTACACTATACTGACGTTATTAACTAAAGCCAGTTGCGGCCGCGATGGAAAAAACATTAATTTTTTAAAACTGTCGCACATAATCACAATTTTGGACATTTTTTAACGAGAATATATTAAAATAAATTACTTAAACTCTTTCTTCTCGGATAAATTGTTTGATTATTATTTCAACCCGTGACTGGGGCAAGCACGGGACTGATATTTTGCCGTTAGTTGGGTTAAAAGACAGGTTTAAAGTAAAAAGTATCCAAAACTACTTACTATTTAAAGTTTTCTTCTAAACAAGGGAAAAGGATGACTCACTTTTGGAACAATTACCATTATAGAGTGAACTAACATACAAACTAATAGATACTAAAGTATAGTGGTTGCTTAAATCAGTAGTAAAGCGTTTGCGTTACCTGCTGGAGGTCCCAGGTTCGATCCCGGACAGTGGAATTTTAGTGGTACCAAAAGATTTGCAGCCAACCAGGCCTCGGAAAGTATGTAAAGCCGTCAGTCCCGGCCCTTACTTAGTGATGGTCGTCAAGAGGTTGTAGTCGCGACCTGAAAACTCCTATATCACCACCCGTCATACGAACTACTCTACTTTTTACTACAGTATAAATTTTGTTTCTTAGTGTTAAAATTCACGATGTATCCAATCTGCAAGAAACATCCAGTGTAATAAACCTACCTCAGGAGTCGGGTCTAGATCGAATTGCGTGGAGTGCCGACGGTCAGCTGCTGGCAATAATTACAAGAGGCGGTTCAGTCAATGTCTACGTATCTCACATGCAGTTATTGAGTGCCGTTTGCCCGCCTAGGATTGCCATTTTGTCTAGTTTAACTGAAATAAGTCTCTATAGTTATAGCGCTGATAAGGTAAGTAATGACTTGTGTAAGTAGTTTGTATCATAACACAGATAAATAATTTGACCACATGTTGCACGGGTGGTAACCGAATATTTAGATTAACCTGCATGTAGTCCAGATTTGAACCCCATTAAAATTTTCTGGGATCAGTTGAAAAGAGCTGTTCGTCGTCGTCCTATGCACCCAGGCACTTTACAGGAGGTTAGGACTTTCTGAAGAATATAATGTAACCCCTCAAGAAAGAATCTTCACCCTTATTTATTCAATACCCATCAGAATGCGGTGTGTTGTTGCAGCTAGCGGAGGACATACACGTTACTATTTTTTTTTTAAATTTTACCACCGCTTTAAAATTGTTTCAATAAAAAAAGAGTTTTATTATGAAATGCATATCTCTTCTAAAAATGGAGATAACGTGATGATTCAAAAATAAGATGTTGAACTTTATCAATAAATTATTAGTATAAAAAATAACAGCCCCAACTTCTCCACAGGGTGTTTAAAACTTACGACAAAAAACAAACATTGATTCACCCGGTATAATATCGCCCTATCGAACATGACCCATCATTAAAAAAGTATAGCATATTCCTAAAGAAATTACCTATAAAATGGTAAAAGAACTGAAAAAATCGGATTAAAAACAAAAAAGTTATAAAGTATTTATTGTTCGGGAGTTTATTTTTGTTTTAACTGGAAATCCTGTAAGGCAAGGACCATAGTTATTTTTACTTAACTGAGACACATTTTTTAACACTGAAAGAGCATAAATATCATCGAGCACGAGACTGACGGAGCAGCGGGTTATGGTGAGGAAAATATATTGGTTTTGTCATGCAGCGGGGCCCGTGAAATTTTAAAGTTATATATCTCTGTTGCTACTTATGGGACCCATGCCAAGTTCAGGTTTTTTAATAGTGAGCCTACTAGGAATATTTTGGTAAAGAAAAAAAATATTTTGTAATTTGCGAAAAAAAGTTGAATTTTTGAATTCACCCATCTGGGTAAAAAATTAACACGTTTAGGTATTTTATTTATTATTTCTTCTAAATATATTTTACATCATTTTGTCGACAATTTTTAAATTTTAAGAGAAAAAAATGAGGTGTTAGTAGAAAGTTATAGTCATTTGAATTTTTTTAATCCTGATATATGATTTAAAAAAAAAATCAAATGACTATAACTTTCTACTAACACATTTTTTTCTCATAAAATTTAAGAATTGTCGACAAAATGGTGTAAAATTGGTTTTAAAAAAATAATAAATAAAATACCTCAGCGTCTTAATTTTTTACCCTGGTGGGTCAATTCAAAAAGTCAACTTTTTGTCGCAAATTACAAAATAATTTTTTTCTTTACCAAAACATTCCTAGTAGACTCACTAGTAAAAGACCTGAATTTGGTATGGGTCCCATAAGTAGCAACAGAGATATACAACTTTAAAATTTCACGGGCCGCGCCTGGGTTTTGTGCAAATAAGAATAATAAAAATTATCTTCTGTGCACTCACCTGCGTCACAAGGACGATTACACGCTATAAAATTAGTTTTAACCTCAATACGCAATGCCGCTATCATAATACTCGTATGTCCATATTTGACTGCTTCCACGTGGTGACACGGACGTTCTTAACTAAATACACAATTTCAGTCGCGATGGCAAGTAATTGATTTTTGAAAACTGTTCCCGTAATCAAAACCTTGAACATTCTTTCAGGGAATAATATTAAGAGAAATTGCTAAAACTCGCTTTTTTGAAGAGAAATTTCTTGATTATTATTTCAACTCCTGACTGGGACAAGCACGACACTGACATTTTACGGTTAATTTGTTAAAAAAGAGGCTTAATTTAAGAAATAATAAGAAACTCTTAAATATATCTCACACCAGGCGCGGCCCGTGAAATTTTAAAGTTATATATCTCTGTTACTACTTATGGGACCCATGCCAAGTTCAGGTTTTTTAATAGTGGCCCTACTAGGAATGTTTTGGCGAAGAAAAAAAATATTTTGTAATTTGCGAAAAAACGTTGAATTTTTGAATTGACCCACCCGGGTAAAAAATTAACACGCTTAGATATTTTATTTATTATTTTTTCTAAACAAATTTTACACCATTTTGTCGACAATTCTTAAATTTTAAGAGAAAAAAATGTATTAGTAGAAAGTTATAGTCATTTGAATTTTTTTAAAGCTAAAATATAATTTAACAAAAAATTGAAATGGCTATAACTTTCTACTAACACATTTTGTTCTCTTAACATTTAAGAATTGTCGACAAAATGATGTAAAATTTGTTTAGAAAAAATAATAAATAAAATATCTAAGCATGTTAATTTTTTACCCAGGTGGGCCAATTCAAAAATTCAACTTTTTTCCGCAAATTGGAAAGTAGTTTTTTTCTTTACCAAAAGATTCTTAGTAGGCTCACTATTAAGAAACCTGAATTTGGCATGGGTCCCATAAGTAGCAACAGAGATATACAACTTTGAAATTTCACGGGCCGCGCCTGTCTCACACCCTTTAGTATCCAAACTAATACGACATTTTTGCTTACAGTATGCTCAATTTAATTTTTTTCTAATCAAGGGAACAGTATGACTCACTTTTGGGACAATAATCAATAGTCACCCTCAATTGTAAATTTATTGCTTTGAATGGTTTTCAGATTACTCTCTATTTTCAACATTTACTATACATATTAAATAAAATAAATTAATTAATCCTTAACTAGAACACTTTACTAATTACACTTACTAGATTGTGCTCAGTTAACTCCTTTCTTTTCAGGAAAAATTAAAGCCAGTTTTCGTAAACTTAGAAACAGAACCGTCATTCGTCGGTGTTGGTCAATACCACTTGGCTGCTGGTATGAACAACAGAATATGGTTCTACGATTTAACCAAACGTCAACCAGGGTCTGAGGACATGCCCTTAAGTCTGAAAGATCGACAGTATTTGGGGGCTGTTACGAGTGTAAGGCTCAATCCAGAATACGCGTCCGTGCTTTACGAAGGAAAGATTCAGTTGCATATGGTAAGTTGGAATAATGCAAGTCAAAATTCTGGTATTTTGGATATTGCAAAAAAATGCATAAGTCTCTATAAGAAACTTTCCTCACGAAATGAAGAATTTGATTTTTTTTTTAATTTTTAGGTTTTTTATAAATCATGTGATAGAAACATCACTTTAAATTCTATCGTTTATGGGTTAGCGTATTCGCAATTTCTAGTTACAAGATCTCACTATTACCTCGATACAAATAACCCCTTTTCCTTATACAACAATAATTAATAAGTGTTATTATGGGTTGCCTAGGTCTTTGTCACGAATGTCAAATATCATATTGGCGTACCCTAAGAGAGTTCTGATTTTTAATAATTAAATAAAATTTAGTTTTCAGTTTTTCAATAGTGCTGATAGTAAAAAATACCGTGGATTCTTTTAAGCATTGTATTTAATTAGTTAGTGGCGGGTACCGTTGGTTACACAAAGTTTAAGAGGTGATTACCAGCTTATTATTGCAAAGCGCCTTTTATGAATATTTTTCTTCAAACTGAATTTATACCAGGATTTATCAATATATACAGTGAAACCCAATTCATATATATATATATATATATATATATATATATATATATATATATATATATATATATATATATATATATATATATATATATATATATATATATATATATATATATATTAATATTTTACATTAACAAAGATTACAGTTTTTTTTTTATTTTATTTAAACTACTATATTATACAATAGCAATAAATTGAATGTGGTATAATTGAGATATTTGTGTCCTTATCTGTATCACTTATTTTAATCCACTATTACAAATTAGACAGGTTTTTGGCAAAATTATTAGATATAGTGATCGTTTACAAATATAGCAATGTAAGTCTTTTTTTGAATGTCTTAGTTTTCTTTTCATGTGCGTATTCACATCATTGTAGGAACCCATTTAAAAAAAATTGATGAATGTAGAAGCAAAAATAACAAACACTGCGTCGTTCACTGGAAATAATACTTTCTATAATGACGTAACTTTGTGTCACACAGAATATTATTATTTTTTATAGATAGTCCACTTGTCCAGGTTGACGCATCAGAGATACACGCATTGTACAACACTATCTTCTTCATCAAATTCCATGTCGGAATCACCCGATTCCGCCTCTATGGTTGCGAAGTTGTTAACATCTTCGTGATTTATTTTTAAAAAACGTTTTACAAAGGGATCTGGAGAGACGTTGTCGTTGAAGTGTGGAATAATTTCTTCTACGTCGACAACATCCATGATTTCTAATTCTTCTTTCATGTCAAATTTTTAATTATCTGTTAATGTTTAATTATAACTTTGTCAATTTTAATGAAATATTTTAATTTACTTTACACACCTGCTGCTTTTACAAACTTAAATGTAGCTTCCAGACACAAAGCGAAATGCTTTTATAATGACAAAGTTGATCACAAGATTTCACTTAAAATTTAACTTTCACTCTTGACTTCGCTTTTATTCTCGTCATATGCGGTCTTAAAACGTCTCAGTCCAGAGGCGGAGGAAAATTTTCGGCTGAGTAAAATTATGAGGTAAACTAATTATGATAATGAGGCTATATATATATATATATATATATATATATATATATATATATATATATATATATATATATATATATATATATATATATATATATATAGTTTATGATTTGATTGGGTTTGATTTGTTTCTTGGATCATTTTTGTATATATTTTTATTTGAAGGTTATTGGGTTTTGGATCCCGGGGAAAAAATTTATAACAGTTTTGTGGGTTGTTATTCACATATATTTGACGTTTCGGTCATATTGTTGACCTTCATCAGAAATCTTCTTAAGAGCTTCGAACGAACCTTCAGTGGTGCACTGGTAGAGAACAATTATGTTTACAAAAGACAGTGACACGGACATAATCACAGCTAAAAACATTTAATTTATTAACAACATTTATCTAAAAACGCCACGTCAAGCACCATTTGGGTTCATTGCAAAACGCGGAGTTTTACAATGAACCGATGATACGTTGTCGCTTCATATATAACGTTGTGACTTCCATTTTCGGAAGTCACAACGAATTGCCTTGTTTTTAGTACCAACATTATCTAGGGGGGGCGGCAAGCATAATTCCAAAAATTTTGTTGGAAGTCACTAGTGACCCCACATAACTCCAAACTGCGGTTTTAGTTCGAGTGTAGATCGCTGGCGCTAGCATCGCTTTCACCGATAGGTATAAAACCGTTCGTAGTGACTTCAATGGTAATAACTTTCCTATGTATATATATAGGTAACGTTGTGACTTCCTAAAACTGACAACACCGTATCGTCTTCTCCGGATGGAGAAGGTGCGGCAACATTGTGCTGTTGTGTGATGCTCTCAATTGCAATAGTGTTTTTTTTTGCGGGTTTTGTGAGAAATTAATCAAAGATTTTTGTTATATCTATAAGTAAATGTTGCTTATTTTGAGTGAACATAATATTTATTGTGTTTCGGGCTTAATACTGCAAGAAACTATTGTTTGTTTACCATTTTTCGCGCCAAACAACGTCAAATTCCAGCGCGTTGTTGCCAGATTTATAATTTATAAAGATACTGTGTGTTAACATGGCAGAAACTGATACACTGTTTAAATGCTGTTCTAAAATTAAGAAAACAGATAATTATTTCTGCATACGCTGTTTTAATGTCTTCCATAAGAGCTGTACAGAGAGGCAGTCATTTGTTAATTTGGACAGACATCGAATTTTATGTTCAAATAAATGTTCTGCTGAACCTGACAACAATTCAGATGTACTTATAAATGAATTAACAGCTAAAATTACAGTCATTTCTGGCAAGTACGAGGAAAAATTGGAACATCTTAGAATTAAGCATTCTTCAGAGGTGGACAACTTAAGAGCCAAGCTAGAAACAGTTAGCAAGGATATGAAGGACAAAGATGTGCAGCTTAAAAGAGCGAGGAAACGTACTCAGGACTTTACAGATGATGTTGTAGAAACTGAAGAAAAATACTTGACTCAATTAAAGGAGCGGACTGAACAAGTTTCCAGCTTGAATAAAGAAATTATAGCGATACGTGAGCGTAATACAAATTTGAAGGAGGAGATTGTTTCGATAAATAAAGAATATGAATCATTAAAGAATCAGTTCCATGATATGAATAAAATTAACAGGGACATGGTGGAAACCATTAGAGTACTAGAAAAAGATAATACGATCTTTGAACGAGAACTTTCTACACTAAGGAGAGAATTAGAAATGAAGTCTGACTATCAACGACCTGTCAATGTAAAACCGAGAACGCCCCAAATAGTTCTAATAGGCGAAGAATCTCATGTTAAGGGTTGCGCACACTTATTTAAATTCCTTACCAGATCTGAGTACGACATAAATGCTCAGTATGAAAGAGGATTATTATTTACTGATGTTTTGGCAAAGACATCACTTTATTGTGACAGATTAACAAAGAACGACTTTGTAGTTATATTCGTGGGATCAGAAAATGCTGTGAGGGGAGTAACTATCACACAAGAGGAAATTAAGAAACTTGGACCTCTCTCAGAAAAAACTAATTTGATTGTTATTGGAAGCCCTTTTGCCGTGAATCGGAAAGTGTTTAATAATTTTATTTATATTGATAATGGTTCAATCTGTTCTACGATTCGTAGTGATTATAGAAAGATCACGTTCATATCATTTGACAGTTTTATGCATTTTTCAGAAAGAACGTGGTATGCGGAACCATCATATAATGCAAAAAAATTACTCTGTAGGTTTATTTACACCGAAATAATTTGTTTAAATCTCGGACTAATAAGTGTGCATAATTACGACGGCAATATGTTACCAGCGATAGCAGTCAATGAACCAATCTCTTCACGGACTGGAAGTAATGATTTTTTAGACAAGGCGTCGGTGTGACTATTAGGGTCATGCACTTAAATGTCCAGTGTGCTAGAAATAAGACTGATGAACTCCTACTTTTTGTTGATTCTATTGATTACCCAGATTTAATCCTTTTAAGTGAGCACTGGCTAAATGAAAACGAAATTATTCATTTACCTAACTACCATACAGTGTCTAAATATTCTAGATCAAACACCATTCATGGTGGCACGTTGATTTTAGTTAGTGAACAGTCCTTAAATTTATATTCTTTTATCAACTATGATAAGTTAAACGTTTTGTTGGTCGAATGTGAATTTGAATTTTGTGTGGTTTACTCTTTTAAATTGAATGTATATGTTGTTTGTCTGTATAGGCCGCCAAGTGCTGACGTGCTGGTCTTTATAAATAGGTTAGAACAGTTAATTTCTAAACTTCCTTTACATGCCAATATTGTTTTGTCCGGGGATTTTAATATAAATTTTTACGATAAATCCCACGCAAATACTCAGTTAATAAGTAATTTGCTTAATTCTTTTGATATGAGCATGCATGTGAAGGGAGCGACAAGAATTACTCACTCCTGTGCTACTATGATTGATTATGTATGTTCAAATGAAAATGATAATTTTAATGTTATAAAGTGTTCTGTTCATGGTGCAGGCTTATCTGACCACGAAGCCGTGGTAGCTAAATTTAGAATTTTTGATAAGCTGAAAAGAACGCCGGTGCGAAGGCGTCAAGGTAGGCTATTTACAAAACGTAATTATACCAGCTTCTCCAAATTATGTATGACTGTGGATTGGAATACGATTTTCGACTGTGAAAATCCCCTTGAACGGTTTCACTCAGTGTTAATAAACAAGTTTAATGGGTCTTTTCCAATCAGAACTATAAAAATTAAAAATAGAAAACCTCGGATTACTAAGGGTCTCAAGGTGTCTGCTCACAACATGCGAATTTTACATAAGATGAGAAAATTTTACTCTGAGAGTACATTCTTTTTGGGTTACTATAGTAAATATCGCAGTGTCTATAGGAAGGTGATTAAAGCGGCAAAAAACCTATATTTTCAGAAAAGAATTAAAAACAGTCAAAACAAACAAAAAGCATCTTGGAATATTGTTAAAGATTTAAGCGGAACAAAAAATAATATGTTACCCACTTGTGATCTTGATGTAAATGAACTGAATTTCTTCTACTGTTCAATTGCGGAAAAACTATCAAATGGACCGATCCATCGAGAGGATGCTTGTGATTTTCTGAAGGACATTTCTGTGTGGGAGACTTTCTTCTTTCTGCCAACTGACATCGATGAGTTGGAACAAACTTTTAAAGCCTTAAAAAACAAAAACGCCTGTGGATGGGATGGGATGTCCATGAAGGTTTTCATGAAACTCCCCTATCTTGCCCTCTGTACTTTGGCCGAGGTTATCAATTGGTCCTTTTCAACAGGAATATTTCCACCTTGTTTGAAACAGGCGTTAGTGGTCCCTCTTTTCAAGGGAGGTGATGCAAAGGTATTTTCAAATTACAGGCCGATTTCACTTCTGCCAACTCTTGCAAAGATTATAGAAATACTTGTGAAGGGGCGAATGTTGAATTTCCTTCATAGACATGGTGTCCTCCATATGTCACAATTTGGATTTCGGGATTCTAGAGGTACTAAGGATGCTATTTTCTCATTTCTTCGGACACTGTATTTTAGCCTGAATGAGGGAGAGGTTGCTGCGGCGGTGTTCTGTGACCTCGCAAAGGCGTTTGATTGTGTGAATCACAGGGTACTGCTGAGCAAGCTGGAAGCATATGGGTTCAGGGGGAAATCTTTGGCTTGGTTTACATCGTTTTTGTCCGAAAGATGTCAACGTGTCATTGTCAGCAATAGTAGGTCGCGTTCAATGGGGATCTCTGCCGGTGTTCCTCAGGGATCTGTCCTTGGTCCCTTGTTGTTTCTACTTTATGTGAACGACTTACCCCATCTTAAACTAAGTGGGTCCTTTACAATATTTGCGGATGACACAACGATCTTGTGGCGACACAGAGATCCTTTTCAGCTTGAGGTTAATATTAAAAAAGACCTGGCCATCTTGGAAACATGGTGCTCGTCGAATTTCTTAACATTGAACATCGATAAAACCAATATTTTATGTTTTAAATGTAGCACGAATGTATCGGTGGGTGATCGTATAATTAGTAATCATCGCGTCAGCAAATTCCTGGGGTTACAAATTGATGAAAAGCTTAAGTTTGATAAACATATTACTACTCTAAACAAGAAACTATCCCAGGCGTGCTACGCGATCAGGGTTGTCTCTCGTGAACTGGGTAGCGCGACAGCGGTCAGTGTCTATTATGCCCTAATGGAATCGCGGTTGCGCTATGGTCTATGTTTTTGGGGATGTTGCCCAGAATACTTACTTAATTCAGTTTTTATGCTACAAAAAAGGGCAATAAGATTTGCCTCTGGGGCAAGGGCTCGCGATTCCTGTAAACCTTTGTTTCGCTCGTTGGGAATACTGACATTGGCTTCTCTTTTCATTCTAGAGACAGTGTGTTTGGTGCGAGAGAAATTTAGATCAGAATTACTTGAACAGACTGGTTATCCGACGAGAAACAGTGACTTTACCCTGAGACTTCCGATCCCTAACTCGAGTTTGGTGAAAAGTTCGGTAATCTATAATGGTAAGAAAATGTTTAATCACCTTCCCAGACGTATACGACTGACCGTATGTCAAAAAAGGTTTAAAAAGCTTGTAAGAGAACTTCTGATTGGAAAGGTCTATTATAAAGTGGAGGAATATTATGTGGATTCATTCAATTAATTTTATGTACGTGTATATTTGGTGCGATTGTATTTTGTGAGACTTTTATTTGGTGATTTTTTCTATTATTTGAATGCAATTATTTGTTATTGACGTGGAATCCGAGCGTGTTTAATATTATATAGTTGTGTTATTTTATTTGTAAGACTTTGTCTACAAGGGTTATATCCTTTTGACAATAAAGTATTTTTGATTTGATTTGATTTGATTTGGATAGTGGTGTTCTGCAGATTTAAATCAGTATTAGTTTTGCCACTTCTAACGAACTTTTGGGTGTGTGTGAGTGTTAGAAAATGAGTTCCAGAGGCAGATTGTTGGTAGAAATGGCATTGATAAAAGGTAAATATAATAAATTATATAATTAATTTTCGTACTAAGTAAAATAAAATATAATTTTGTCAATTTACAACTTATAAACTATATTTTTCACCATTGATTAGAGATAATTATTATTTTAAGAAGTTGATACGTAGACCAATTTTGCCAAAAGAACTCTGTAAGCCTTAATATTTCGATAAACTATTGGGATTTCAAGTTTTTAATTGTTATAGTTTTTAACAATTACCATTTGAATCTCAAAAACGGTAACAAATACTGGTACCCATGCACGTCTAAATTATAGCAAAGTTGCGAATTTCTTTGGGTAAATGTGGCATTATTTTTGATAACATATAAAAAAAGTACTTTCTATACTTACTTTTTAATTGTCTATCTAGAGATGTATATATCAAGTTTTCAAATCCAGCGTTTCGTTTTCCCTAACATGTATATAGTCATTTTTTTTTAATACGAACCTATAGCTCTTTTTTATTTTTTTTTTGTTTGAACGTGGCCACTTTAGTACGGTACTTAACTATTTTTTGACAGTGAAAATTACCGATAACTAACATATTTTAACTTAGAAGCAACTTTTTTTAACGATCCTGGAATTTTAAAACAATTCTACTTTTGCTATTTTAATATTAAACAGTTAATATCGTATTTTGTTACTTATGTTACCTGTTAGCCGTATTCTAGAATTGATCTTATACTTTAATTTTGCAGATTTTGACGAAAAGTGTATGACAAACATGAAGAACCAAAGAAATAGTAAGTAATTTGCGAAATTTTATGTCTTGGATAAATAATTAATTTACACATTTTTTAGAATGGACAGAGGAGGAAACTACGTTGCTAAAGGATCAATTTAGTTCATACATAAAAAGTGAAAACTATCCTCCTTTAGGAGAAATTAAGGAATTTTGTAGGAAAACACAAATAAAGCGAACGGAAGCAGTAATTAGAGCAAAATTACACCATTTATTTAATTTCAAAGTTCAAACGATTATTTTTTGATCTACCCAGCTTAGTTGTGTACATATAATAATATGTACTTCAATGTTTTCTTTTATAATAATAAAAAGAATTATAATTATTATTTTTTGTGATCCATTTTTAGATTCAGTTTGTTTCGTTTTCGCATTCCTGTTATGTAAAACTATTAAGACATGTTCTTAGATAGTTTTTAAAACCAGTTCTGTTTTCTTTTAATCTGCACTAGTGGAAACAATTAAGGGATCAACAAAAAAATCTCAATTTTGTGCGATTTTTCAAATGGCTGGATCTTTGGTAAAAATGGTCATATGAGTGAAAAAAAAGCAATTTGAAGCTTGAAGTGTCTAGTTTAAGGATCTTGCGATAAAAAAAATTTCCAAGCAACAACTAGCGCAAAATCCTAATGAATATCATGGAAAGAAAATTTTTCGAAATTTTTTGCAATCTTATGTTTCGTGTACGGACTTGAAAAAAATGTTTCAACCCAACCACTTATGGATTTTATAGGTTGTTCATTTAGCTTCAATTTCTTTTTGTGTTGGCCTCGATACGACTATTCCTCGCTGAGTTATCAGACTTTGAATGAAAATGCGTCATTTTCTCTTCTCTCATCAATATCTCAGGAACCAATGGTCCCACAGAAAATGGAAGGGGGGTTTCGGAAACTTGGATCCATTCTCTACAATGCTCTGGCATGTTTTTTCAGAAAAACAAAATTTTTGCATCCTTAACATGACTTTGAAAAATTGTGAAAAACAGGACTTTTTCATGTCTTTTAGAAAATCACGTGAAACATTGAGAATATTGGGAAAATGACTAATGTTAAGTGTGCATCTTACAGGCCATTGTACCCCTAAATGCCCTACAGAGTTTCAACCTGATCCATCAAGCCGTTTTATTGTTTCATTCGATTGAATTTTTGAACAAATTGAAGGATCGCGTTCTTTTGCCTTGAGAGCTCATAATCTGTAAAAAAATGGAAAAAAATTCTGCTAATTTTTTTCCACATTTGTATTGCGGAAAGCGTTTGGAGTCATGAAAAGAAATTTTTTTTTTAAAAAAGTAAAAAAAAATTGTGTTGAAAAATTGGAAAAAGTTTTTTTCGAAAAATCAAAAAAAAAATGTTTGAAAAATTGAAGAAAAAATTTCTCTGTTCTTGACTTCATACGCTTCCCGCAATAAGTGTGTGAAAAACAATCAGGAACAAATTTTTTTCCCAGTTTTTTACAGTTATGAGCTTCCAAAGGCAACAAACGTGATCGTTCAGTTTTTTCAAAAATTCGATCAAATGAAACACAAAAACGGCTTGATGGATCACATTGAAATTTTGTAGGGCATCTATGGGTACAATGGCCTGTAAAATGCACACTTAACATTAGTCATTTTCCCAATATTCTCAATGTGGCACGTGATTTTCTAAAAGACCTGAAAAAGTCCTGTTTTTCACAATTCTTCAAGTCATGTTAAGGAAGCAAAAAAATTTTTTTTCTGAAAAAACATGCCAGAGCATTGTAGAGAATGGATACAAGTTTCCGAAACCCCCTTCCATTTTCTGTGGGACCATTGGTTCCCGAGATATTGATGAGAGAAGAGAAAATGACGCATTTTCATTCAAAATCTGATAACTCAGCGAGGAATGGTCGTATCGAGGCCAGCGACATACATACTTGGACTGCTGATATTTCATAAAATACATAGGTTGCGCAGAACTATTTAACTCCACTATGGGCGAAATCTCTGCCACAGGAACGCATGCGCAGTATACGAATAGTCTTTTTCCCGAATTCATCAACGACAAACCGATTCCAGTCGGTCAGCGCACTCTCCTTGTTTAGATAACGTAGTTAAAAAAGGATAGTATTCTTAACCACGAGACGGGTTCGTCCGCCGGTAAATTCAAATCAACACAGCTTTATCTATGCAACGAACAAATCTAGGTTCAGGAACGGAGCAGCAGCCGAAGTCCGTTCTCGGTCTGCTTCGGTTAGCTTCGTACGGGCTGCTTGCGTGGGCCAGTGTTGCCAGATTTCGGATATTTCTCCCGATCCCATGAATCAAGTGAAAATCTCACGATTTTTACCTTTATAGAAATATCAATCAGCGAATCTCACGACATTGATCTTTGCAAATTGCAATTTGATTGCAATTGAGGTTTGAAGCTCTGTTTCTATTTTCACATTGCACTTTCTCAATATACGTAGTTCAAATAGTTCCAATATACCTAATCCAAAATCTGAATAACGAATGGCGAATGTCAAGATCCCACTAAACAATTTTGATAACGATACCTTGGTGTTTTGGGAAAAAAATTCATTAGTAAAAATAGCAGATGACTCTCCAAAATTTGCGGGTCTTTAGATTTGTTTTTCAGATTTTTTGCTTACCACACTCGAAAGCAGCAGTAGAGAGAACATTTTTTCAAATTTGTTTAATCAAAACTCAACTACGCAACAAACCTAAAGTGAAAACAATAGAAGGCATTTTATATACCAAAAGTTTGTCACGAGACAAAAATTGCTACGATTTTTGTATCACAAATAATACGATTAAAAGGTTAGGTTGTGGTCACGTATTTTATTCAGATAAAAATAAGATGGAAACTCCAGTGATACAGATGAATAACTTCTTTCTTTTTCTTTGTTTTGTGTTAGTTTTACACTTTTATTTATAAAAAAAATATTTCGTTTTTTATAACACAAAGTGATAGATATTTGTTTAAGTTTATAAATTTGTTTAATAATATTTTGATATCGTAAATTTTTTTTCAGTTTTATTAAAATAAATGATAGTAGAATAAGATTATTTAATCCTGTTATTTTTACTTCCGGTGCAATCATTACAGGCTCGAGATTTATCACGAATTTCGGCGGTTACGTCGCAAGCACTCTCAAGTTTTTTTTTAATGACTTCTGGCAACACTGCAGATAGCGTCAGCGCGTCTCCCTAAAGCAGTGTTGCCACGACACGGCAATTGACGTGTTTTTACGGCTTTTCAAACCGAAGGTACGGCCACGGGTTTACTGTACTGCCGCTCATATAGAAATACGACTTTTTCGTTTAAAAACTCCAAACGCATACTTGGCCATTAATTCAGGAAAAAGGCTAAATATGAAGGTAAAAAAATGAGTAGCATTTTAAAAAATGGAGGGATTTGATTCATTCAGAAGTGTTAATATATTTTAATTTTAAGGAAAGCTGTCAACGGTTTTATGAATATGCTAAAAATGACAAAGGTATTTTAACTGCCGCTGAGTCGACCAAAAATACGTGTTTAAATATTTAAACCGTGAATAAACAAATGTCTTCCTCCGCCACGGCTTTCACGGCTTTTATTCCCTGTCGGTTTGGCAACACTGCGCTAAATGCTACGGCGTGGCTCGTGCGCTCGTGCTCACGTCGTTTTTAGTATCATTCTGGAGTAGGTAAAGGGTGCATTGAAGGCATGTCTCAATTTGGCGTCACGAAGCAACCGTGTCGCCGTATTTCCACGTAAACATAATATTTACTTTGTTGAATCTAGACTATAAAAGGGTTCTTGCGGTGTGTCGACCTTTTCGCTGATGGAAATCTGCTAGCAACCTTTATTTCGCTTTGCGATTGCCGGATCCATACAGCAGGCTTTCATGGTTTCATATCTTTTTGAAAAATATTTTTTAAGTTTTCAACCTATTACAATAAGTATTTCTACATGGATATCGGCGTATTAAACTAAAAATTTACTAAATCTTTCATAAATATGTGTTCTATGTGAACTGATATACCTACCACCATACACAAATATTAAGACCCGTCCTGTAACCTTTTAACTGCGCATGCGTTCCTGTGGCACTGCGCGCGGTCGGAGAAGGAGTCATTCTTGGTTCAAGCGTTGCTAGTCCAAAGTATGTATGTCGCTGATCGAGGCCGACACAAAAAGAAATTGAAGCTAAATGAACAACCTATCCAATCCA
The DNA here is from genome assembly GCA_963971165.1 of Philopedon plagiatum. Classification (NCBI taxonomy): domain Eukaryota; kingdom Metazoa; phylum Arthropoda; class Insecta; order Coleoptera; family Curculionidae; genus Philopedon; species Philopedon plagiatum. The sequence continues at coordinate 11,061,272 of OZ020192.1, forward strand.
TATAGTGGTTGGGTTGAAAAAAATTTTTCAAGTCCGTACACGAAAAATACCTAAGATTGCAAAAAATTTCGAAAAATTTTCTTTCCATGATATTCATTAGGATTTTGCGCTAATTGTTGCTTGGAAATTTTTTTTATCGCAAGATCCTTAAACTAGACACTTCAAGCTTCAAATTGATTTTTTTTTCACTCAAATATGACCATTTTTACCAAAGATCCAGCCATTTGAAAAATCGCACAAAATTGAGATTTTTTTTTTGATCCCTTAGTTGTTTCCGCTAGTGTAGGATAGCTCATTTGCTTACTAGTAGCTTGTGTGATGAGCAAATGTCAACCAATTGTTAGTAAACAGGGTATCCCAGCACAAACTAACAACTTACAATAACTCGAAAACAATTAATGCCTCTAGGGCAAAATAGTTGCAAAACTTTTTACCATTCACGTATTAGCAAAACAAAATGCCTTCAAGCTATTTGAGGGCAGAAGAAGCATACATTTGATGTGTAAAAAAGTTTTTGTTACAAAAATTTTTTTATTTGAAAATTTTTAAATATAACCCTTAAAGGCAATATCTGGCTGTTTTTTTATATTTGATATGTATAAACATAGTCTTTAAATACAGGAATTGTTTAATATTCACGTCATCAAGCATCAATTGCATTCTAAAATGAAAAAAAATTCTCCTGTTCTAAAATGTGAGAAATCAGAATTATCACGTACTGTTAACATTTTGACAAAGATAATGGTTGTATATAATAAACACAAACATTATATATCATTAAACACGTAGTCACTTCCGAAATTATGGCAACACAGCTGGAAGTAACAACGTTAATGATTTTAACTTGTACAACATATATCGCTGGAAGTGAGTTGGTATCCTGTATATATACACTTAAACACCTGATATATAAAAAACTTTAAAATTAGAAAAGATTTCCCCTCTCTTGGTAGATGTATTTGTTGGGCTCCCCTTATCATATATATCGAGTTTTTTTGCTAAAATTGTGACTGCATAACCTGGAAGTCAGGTCGCCTCTTGAACGTACCGGAAGTCACAACGTAACAAATATCAATATATATATATATATATATATATATATATATATATATATATATATATATATATATATATATATATATATATATATATATATATATATATATATATATATATATATATATATATATATATAGTTAAGTATGTTTGGAATTATCTTGAGAACTACTGTTTCGTCTTCCTCGGTGTCTAAGTTGTTAAAAGACACCACATCGACTCATCAGAGGCCTTACAGTAGCATGAGCATTTCTGCTCCCATATAATTCCACAGTTCTTGCCTATAAAAGACAACCTGTATATATATATATATATATATATATATATATATATATATATATATATATATATATATATATATATATATGCTTTCTAGATTGAACAACCTGAAGTTTGTCATGAAGATAGAGAATCCATAATTTTTCCCGACGCTGCAAACGATAATCTAGTCATAACTTGTCACGAGTTAACCACAGATTTTCTCGTATACGGAACGGACATGGGCCATATAGTTTATTTTCACATAGAAGAATGGTCCAAATCCACAGAGTATAAACACATTGTTGGTATTAATAATATGTATCTGGATCCAGCTGGGACCAGGATGGTTCTTATCGATGTTAAAGGACATGGCTATGTATACAATGCAGTAAGTAGAATTTAATTTTCTGCATAAATAATAGGTATTTGCAAGACATCTGATCTAAGTAATTTGATTAGCATTAATGAATTGTTATGTTTCTCTGTTACTTCTCACTAAAAAAGAATAGCCGTTATCCGCTTAGACTTTGATTAACCCAGTCACTGTTTCCGTAAAGGTCTCTTGAAATTCACTTCGACAAATAAGCATACAGTGTTGCCATATTTAAAAAAAGTTCAGTGAATTAGGCTAGTCATAATATCATTATATTTCAGGTTACCAATGAGTTGATATCAATTCCAAACGTACCAAATAAAGTTATAGGTGCTACATGGGATAGTAACATATCGGATAGAAATATTTTTATTATTTATGACGATACTGAAATACATACTTACTTGTATATGAGGCTATATATAGAAGGTATGTTTTATTAACTTAATGGCAATTTAAGATGAATTTTGTAAAGGTGTATAAACTCCCTGTACCTATAAATTGAACCATATTGAAAATAATTTTAAAAAACATTCTTCTAGGTACCAAAATTAAAAAGGTTGGTGAAACACTTTTGGTATCCAAACAAATACCTCTTATAATGTACCAAGGGGAAGTGATGTGCGCGACTTCTAGCGGCCAGTTGTCTCAACTTAACTTAAACACCCACGATGTCTCTCAGTTGGGTATGACTTTAGAAAGAGATAAAAAGGTTTTGGAATCAAATTTTCATAAACAATTAGGATTACATAGGTAAGTATCAGTAGGGCACTCTAAACAAGGAAAATGATAAAAATTGTTTTATAAAAATGTTACATTTTTAGTAATTTAAAATTATAGTTCCTAGAATTAAACAGTGTCGAACGTCTGACGTTTCGCCTTAAGCAAACCGAAGCAAACCCGACCTCCAGTTCTTTAAATCCCGTCTCAATAGATTACATTTCTCTTCTCTTCAGACGCCCACAGTATGTTATTAACATAAGATAAAAAAGTCATCAAAGTAAGCCGTGCAATCAACCACGCATATCTTGAATTATTACTCTTGAGAGGTAACATAGGTAAAAGGTATAGGTGACTGAAAAATAGAACTGTAAAGTTTTGAATTTTTTATTTTTAAGAAAATTAATATGGTAATTACGGCAGAACAAAAAGCTTTTTATGATCGAAAGTTACTTTAGAAATGGTAGAAGGATAATTATTCCATATACGGTTTTCTGCTATTTTTGCGAATTTTAAAAAATGTGCCGTTACGGACCTGTTACAATGATTATAATTAACACACATTTAATGGCGCACGGCACAAATAACATTTATGTAATTAATTATACAGGGTGTCTGGAAAAGGTCTGTACAAAATGCTACCACGTATTCGTGAGACTAAAATAAGACGATTTAACCCAACTTACCTATATCCAAAAGTGTTTCGTTAGGGAGATACAGAGCCCCAAAGGGGTACTTAACGATTTACTTTTTTGGCTCTAACTTTTGAACCAACTTGTATAATTTAATGAAATTTTAATATTTTATGTTGGCCATAAAGGCTCATAAAACCATACTACAGTAGATGTTTGACATCGTCAGGGAAGTCAGGAACGGACTTGCCACCACGGTCGTTGGGCTAAATTTTTGACAGGTATCATTTTACACAACTCAAAACTGATTTTTTAAATACTTTGGTTATTCCTCTTTGAAAAAGGTACTCTACATTTGTTTCGATAAAATTAACCGTTTTCGAAAAAATTAAGGTTTTGTATAACACGTTATTGAAATAATACTACAATACTACAATAAAACACGTCGTTTTTATTTCGTTAACAATGTGTTATTGACAGGTAAAAGTTAAATCATAAAAAGTACTTAAAACTGAATCTTTCTGATATTTCAGAAATCGCTTAAACAGAAAAATGTTAAAAATGTGAAAGTAGTAGTAGTAGTATTCTGATAAAATTATTTCAAATATTATACAAACACTTAATTTTTTCGAAAACGGCTAATTTTATCGAAACAAATGTAGAGTACCTTTTTCAAAGAGGAATGACCAAAGTATTTAAAAAATCAGTTTTCAGCTCTGTAAAATGATACCTGTCAAAAATTTGGCCCAACGACTGTGGTGCCAAGTCCGTTCCTGACTTCCCTGACGATGTCAAACATCTACTGTAGTATGGTTTTATGAGTCTTTATGGCCAACATAAAATATTACAATTTCATTAAATTATACAAGTTGGTTCAAAAGTTAGAGCCAAAAAAGTAAATCGTTAAGTACCCTTTTGGGACTCTGTATCTCCCTAACGAAACACTTTTGGATATAGGTAAGTTGGGTTAAATCGTCTTATTTTAGTCTCACGAACACGTGGTAGCATTTTGTACAGACCTTTTCCAGACACCCTGTATATTAACAACATTTCGGGACCCAGAGAGGAGAGTGAATAGGGGAACTAAAAAGTTCTTGTACATAAAGTACTGGATAAAATAACACGATTACACTAAAATGTTCACACTTTAATACCGTTTTTGGGTAAAAAAAGGATTGAGGATTTTCAAAAAGAATTTCCACACCTAGTCATGGATTTCGACCAGTTTCGCCAAGTTTTGACTAGATCTGTGGCTTTGTTTAGAGAAACAGGAAGTGTGAATAGAAAGGAAGGCAAAAATTAGAAAAATCGAGGCAAATTGTTAATGAACACCCACAAACCCCTATTCGGCGTTTAAGTCAGCAAGTAGGTAAATGTATCTTACAGAACCTGCAATACAATCCCGAAATGTGACCTACATATGCACGCTTATCGTCTAAGCTCAGTCCAAGAATTGTTACCAAACGACAAGCCGCGGCGAATGCAGTTTTCATAGTGGTTTATGGGTAATTTGCATAATAATGAAAACGCCTTTGGAAAAAACCTTTTTTACTGACGAGGCATGGTTTTACCTCTCTGGTTATGTAAATTCTCAGCAAATGAGAATGTGGAGTTCTGAAAATCCACATTTCTTTATAGAGAAGCCTCTGTATTCACAGAAAGTTGGCGTGTGGGGGGTCATATCGAAAAGAAGGTTAATTGGAGCGATTTTTTATAATTACAAATAAATTTCAGGAGATTAACAACTTTCCCCTAGTGCTCACCAATGTTTTTGATGCTCTAAAAAGAAGAATAAGAACATGTTTGGAAGTGGAAGGTGGACACGTCTCTCATTTAGTTTAAATTTGTAATTTTTAGGATTTTTGTTGTATATATTTTTTTAATCCTATATTAGCAATGACAATGACAATAATGTAATTTTCGGTGATAATACCACGAGAGCTTAAAAATTACCGATAATTTTTCACGATTGCGTGTTTTCTATAATTTCACGAGTCCGCAGGACGAGTGAAATTTGCAAAGAAATCACGCAAGAGTGAAAAATTATCAGTAATTTTAAAGCTCGAGTGGTATTTAGGGGATTATTTCACGAATGAAAACACAAAATGCTAGAGAAATTAAACTAAAATTATGACAATCAAGAAAATGACAGGAAAAAATTATCGGTGTAATTTTTTTTAATTGACGTAACGTCAAAAAAAAATTATCGCTGTAATTTTAAAAACCTTTACTTCTAACACATGAGTGAAATAATCTTAAAAATTAAAACTTCAGAACAGACAGTTTTGTTTTTCATTCAACCATACCTTTTACCTATGATACCTTTCAAAAGTAATAATTTAAGACATGCGTCATTGATTCCGCGGCATACTTTGAGGACTTTTTTTTGGGTCTTGATGATGCCTGCTGAAGATGTCTCGTAACGCGTTCGGATACGCACTAAGTCATCTAATGCGTATGGCATCGGTGCCAAATGGCACCGTTGGATCCGTTGTACCGATACGGAGGATTCATAAAATAATCACGAGGTCAACGATATGCAATAGTAGCACGTTTCCAAAATTAAAACAAATAAGTAATGCAGTAGAATGTACGAAAATTTGGAAAAATATGAATTTAGAACAATATTGTTATTTACTTTGAATGTTGTTTATATTTTGTTACATGCTAATGATGCTCTATTAAACATTGTTTTGGGCCTTGATTATTAATAAACTATGATTTTCTAATCATTTACTAATTTGTTTAAGAGCTGACATTGGCCGGTTTGTTTAATCATGTTGCTGAATATGATGTTTATAAATTTTTGCATTAGAATTTTGACATACTAAACACAATTTTAGATTTTCAACAGCTTTAAATACATGTCGACGTCTAAAATCCAAAGAGTTATTTTTAAAACTGGCCGAGGAATGTTTAAAATCTCTTCAAATTGAAACAGGTAAATATAAATTAATTCTAAACCGACTTTAAAAAAGAAGGATCTGTTATTGACAATATTATACAGGGCTTTAATATATTTTAATGGATGCATTTAGGGGTAGTCTACATGCATTCACAATACTTTTTTCCTCAAATCGCACATTTTTTTTGGAGAAATGCGAGGGGTTACCTGATCCAGATGCTCTTTGTGATTCAAAAACGAGTCGTGAGATACCTCACGAGGGCGAGACCTCGAGAATCATGCCGGCCCTTCTTTATTAAACTACATATCCTTACTATTGCATGTGTCACAAATCAGGACTTAGATGAAGAATATGGTAGCGTGAATTAATTAATCCTGACTGTAACATAAAAGATGGTATTTCGAACTACCCATATTAATCGCAATTATGAAGGTAAGGCACTCTGGAAGGTCCTGCGGTCTCGGAGGCGAATAATGAAGTTAATAAAGAGTGTTAGTAAATATAAAACTCTTACCAAACCAAACTTGACCAAATAATGAAGGGTAGACTCGTCAGCAAACTCTGGCAGAACTCGTCAGCAACTGGAACGCGCGACCGATTCGCGACCCGTGAGTTAACTCGAGATATCAGTTTCGCCTTTAATGTATCTTAGCTCTTAGATAATGTTTGTTATGAATTATAGCCTCTGTCGTTTAGCAAATAAAACACTTGTGTTTCAAAACACTTAAACTCTATTAACAAAAATAAATAAAAATATACTTTACAAAGGTAAACTTAAAACTAATGTACAATAAAATAATTAATTTGGATTAAATTAGAACAGTAGAAGAGGAATAGACAGGCGTTTACTTTAATGAATATGAAACAATAAATTTTATTAATGGTAATTTAGATAAAATTATAGGTCAAAAGAACAATAAAACTTTAAAGAAAAATCTAGGCTTTTTTGATAATCCCACGAATTATACAGATTGAAAATCCCCCTCTCGGGTTGGTCAGACCCAAAACAAATTAATGAATTGTCTTACCCAAAAATATTCACTACACTTTAAAATAGATTATATTAAATTTGGAAGAATAGAACTAAGAGCCCAATTTTTATAAGAGAAACTGATCACCAGTTAGAACACTAAAAGAGAGGGATATATCGTTAGAACACGAACGTCGATTAGGATCTGCCTTTGAATATTTATTTTATCTGAAAGGTAACCTGCTAGTACCACCTATTCCTTAATTCCTCCCCGTGGGTACTACTCTTTTTATCCTGCGACCAATGATAGCCCTCGTTATCCCTTTGAGAATCTTTTTAGGGTAGGTCCAAAAGTTTCTGACCAATTATATAAGAAGCGACTTTAAAATGTTAAGTTTCAGCTATTTAGCAAAAGATGGCACGAGGAGTTCCCAATTTTAATGCAATTAGTGAAATTACTTAATTCTAATATTTTGCGATCTCTCCGGTAATAATATATATAAATGTATGAAATATCTATATTACTAGCTTAACTAAACTTTCAAAGTGATGAACAAAACCTAATCACCGTTATTTAAGCTATTTATCTGTGTTCTTTATATGTGCATTTTGATATGTGTGAAATAGGAAAAAATCACTTTGATCACAATTGTTTTGAGCGTATATATTGCAATTTTCAAGATGTAATCGACATTTTCCCTATTTTTATCCCATTAGAGAAACGGGTCGGTAATTACATTTGTACATGTGGCGGCATAACCCGACGTTGGAGGTCTTGCCACAGTTGTTGTCTTTTCGGCATTTTCGGGTCTAGCCATATAATCCCTAAGTTTTTGTTTGTTTCCCTTTGTTAGTAAGGTTTATGAGAAAAGGGTTTTAAATTCTTAAAAGGTCTTGATTTCGCTTTTAAGTGAGTTTTGAAATCTGTTATTTGGCCATTTTATTGCCTTTTTCTGGTATTTTAGATCTCTCCTATCCCCCGATGTTGAACCACATGTTCGCTTTCTGTGAGAAACTGAATATTGAAAATTACGGGTTTTAGAATATTCTTTATTCGGAATTTTAAACTATTATTCGTAAAAATAACTATTGAGTAAATTTTAATACTCCATTTTATTACACATGTTTGTACATCTTGGAGACTGTCTCGCTCGTCTTTTTGAATCGCGATAGGTTCACTTTCAATAAATCAGCACATGTTACCAGACAGCACTCAAATCTACGTCTGCCCACCCCGGCTCCCAGTCTGGTAAGGAACAATAATATATATTAGGGCTTAAAGTTGTACAACCACCTTCCAAGCAACATAAAGTCTTTGCATAGTCTTAGGATATTCAAGCGGAGAGTTAGACATTTGCTGACCGACAGGGCTTATTTTTCTGTTGCAGAATTTTATGATGACTCACTTTAATTTTTTTTACACCTATTATTTTATATGATGAGTATGTTATTTTAAATTATGTGTATTGTTTGTGAACCAGGTTGGTTTTTTTGTTAGTGTTGGTCTGCCTATATACTTTTAGATTTTTTTATGTATATATTTATTTGTAATTAAGTTATAGTGTGTAGAATCATGTATCATAGAAACTGCATTCTTGCTTTGTCTATATGATGTAAGTCTTCTGGCAGTAAAGCTTATTTGAATTTGCATTTGAAAGCTGAACCTCGAGCACGTTGCTCGAGTTGTTAGAAATTATCTGGAAGAAGTCGGAATCGATACATACATGGCATGGCCAGCTCGAAGCCGGGACATGAATCCCGTAGAGAATCTCTGGGACACTCTTGGGAGAAGATCACAAGAGGAACGTAACCAATTAAACACTTTAGATGGCGTAGGGCGGTGACCGATTCGAATATGGGAAGAACTGGACCAAAATGTCATACGGTTGCTTATTTTAAGTATGGGCCGTCGTTGCCAAGAAGTTATTCGTGCCAGAGGCGGAAATACTCGCTCCTGACAGTTTCGCGTACCTTTTTTCTTTGCATTTTGTTTATTTTTTTCTCGTAAAATTTGGACGTTAACTCTCAATAAAACATGTTATGCTATGAAATTGTGTTTCCCTTTTAGTAGCAAAGATAATAAAGTAAATCAAAAAACAAAATGTTAAAAAAAATATAAGACTATAGTTTGATTTGAATTCTAACATGATGTAACTGTTGAACTCTACAGGGTGATACAAATTTTATTGAAAAAAAAACAAGTGCGTCAGCGCGCGTGTTTTGCACCTGGTCACTCCATCTGTTCGGCAATCCTCGGTACAATAAACTAACTTTCTGGAAGAGACAGGCTGGTTTTGACAAAAATTAACTTCAAACTTTTGGTTACTTTTTGGTGGTGCGTTAACATCTTGGGGTAGTGAAGATCGGCGGGAAAATTTTTTCAAAAATATTGAGTAGCGTGTTGGTATTGGTGTTGTTAGGATCAAGGGGTTTCAATTTGCTGTTAAAGTTTACTAAAAAGATACCTATGAACCTATGAACTTTTATAAAAAAATTCTTAGCTAAAAATAACACACCTTGTATATTGTCCTTGTTCCACCTATGCCTTACTGAGGCAAAAGATGTTCAACTTTAAGTAAGAACTGCTAAACTTATACTTACCGTTGTACGAAAAATAGGGAACTCTGTTGGACTAATATATTGAAAAAATCAATTTCTCCCTTAGCGTCAAACAATACCGTCAAATAAGTCAAGTTATTTTCAGTTTTTCTCTAATACTTATCATTATTTTTAGCAATACAAATTTACAAAGAAATCGACGACGTTTCTATGGTTTTGTGCCTCGAAAATCTTCTGGATATTGAAGATTGGAAGCTTCTCTTCGGCTACATATCGATGTATCTATCCGAATTTGACGAGGCGCAAGCTTGGTTTTTGAATTCGAACCAACCTTCGGCGGCTTTAGAGATGCGCCGCGACTTACTGCAATGGGAGGAGGCTTTACAGTTGTCAAAGAAAATGGCACCCGAACAAGTGTCTATGATATCTCGAGAATATGCTCAACAGTTGGAATTTGTGTAAGTATACTAATATGTTTGTCACACTAGAAATCTTTCTTTGTTATGATGTTGTATCTGAATGGTTTTATGGTTGATTGCCCCAAAAATATGTCAACCAGTTTCGTTGCTTGGAAAGAATTAGGATAATTACAAATTTGAGTGTTTGTTTGTATATGTGACATGTAGGTACTTAAGAAAATGTATTATTTTTTAATTTAAGTCCCGCTTTAAAATAAATTAACCCTAAAATGTCAGTTCCGTGCTTGTCCAAGTCACGAGTTGATCCGTGTAATATTACCTCCTTAAAGAATGTTCAAAATTTCTATAATGGTAAGAGTTTTAAATACTGAAAAATTATTTTTTTCCATCGTGGCAGACAGTCTGTCTTTAGTTAATAACGTCAGTACCCTGTCATCACGTGATCACTGTAAAATGTGGGGGTGTTTAGGTTAAAATGCGTTTTAAATTGTTTAGTCTATTTTTTGCTGCAGGTGAGTGCACCTACGGTTAATTTTATCCTTCAGTTGATATAACATTATATATATATATATATATATATATATATATATATATATATATATATATATATATATATATATATATATATATATATATAATCTTCCCGAAGCCCTGCACCACAATTATTTAACACCTTGTATAATATAATGTACTATATTAGGCAGAGCCAATGAAATTACTGTCGTGGACACCAGTCAGCAAACTGTTACTTTACCAAGTACCGAAACTGATCAGCTATTATCAACCTCTATAATCTTGTTTTAGTGGTAATTACTCTGAGGCTTTAGTTCACTACCAAAAGGGGCTACAAGAGAACATCAGTCCTGAGCATGTGTTCACTTGTAAAGCAGGAATAGCTCGAACTACTCTACACTGCGGAAACGTCAGGCATGGCATCAGTATAGCGGTCGAGCTCCAAAACAAACAATTAATTAGAGAGTGCGCCGAAATACTGGATAAAAAGAGACAGTATGCTGAGGCAGCGATGTTGTTCGAGAGATGTGAACAGGTATTACATGATACAATAAAAGGAAGATATGATACCAAACCGTGTCCAATTCTTCCGGGTTTGCGCATGACGTCACGCTGTGAGTTATTTTTGAAATTTATAACGCGCAATATAGAGTTTACGTTGGTTAAAAGCGATTTTATATAAGTTCTATTGGCAATATGCTTTGCCTCCTGCTTGTAATACAAATTTTAAAGTATATGATTTAAAATAATCATGTAAATAAGGGGATACATTAATTTAAAATAATATATATTGGTAAATTGCCTACCAATTGCGTTTTATGTATTTATTTACGTGAAAAGAAAAGGTAAATAATTTTATAAAATAAAACTATGCCTAATAATTAAGATAATAATTTTTATTTAGAGGCATATTCTTGTTAAAATATATACCTACAGAGTCGTCTGAAAATATGTTATAAATAAGAATTTTGTTTGTTCATATAATTTGTCAAATATTTTTTGAGGTGAATAACATGTTTGTGACGGAAACATGTTTTTTACCATAGTTTTTTTACACTTTAAATGGTAAATTATTAAAAATTATTGTATTTTTGTATTCTTCGATTTTTCAAATTTAAAAAGTCTTAAAATACCAAAAATTATTCTAAACAAGACAAAAATATCTAAATTTATGAAATTAGGTAAAACAAGAAATTATTTTTAAGAAAATAGCCTTTTTTCAGTCTCTTTGTCGTATTTTCTCGATTAAAGTCTGGTGATTCGTTACCGTGGTGATTTTTAGCAATTGTTTGTCGCAGTAAACTTTTTTATTGAAGCGAGTTTGTAAGAACATTAAACACATTTGACATTCATGACATGACACAATGCATGCTTTAAACTACCTTCATAATCAGTTTCGTTAAAATGTCTAGAACAGATTCTAGCATTTTTCACATTAAACTTATCTTTCCGTTTGCATAGACGCTTCCAAACACTTTATGTTTCTTTGTCTTTGGGAAAGCTAAAAACTTTAATATCGGGCACAAAGCCCTTGCATTGATTGTCCACATCACAACCATATACAACACACCTCATTTTCACTTTTAAACTCTTAAAAGTGATATAAAAACACCAAAAAATAAATTTAAAACACAACGCGATCTTAACAAAGACGAGTGTCATTTACAAATTATGGCGGAATTACTCACAGCGTGACGTAGGTACATGGCCACACCTACCTGCGCGGTGTCATATCTTCTTTTATTTGTATCATGCGGGTATTAAAATAATATGAGCCCCCCATTTTTGAAAGTGTGACACAGATCCTACTTTTTGTCAATAGGGAATATGCATATAATCTAAATAAACCTGAAATTTTTTTATTTTGTATTCTCTACATAAATTAAATATTTTTGGTGGTTATTTTTATCCATGTATTTTGGCCCTTATTAACACAAAAATATCTTTTACTACAAATTTTCATCCAAAATTTGAATGTTGCAACACGCGATACTATTGGTTGTGACGTCATTTGTCATGGAAATAAAAGTGTTATTATGACTAGAACATGGTGAATTTCAGTGTTAATTTATTTTCTTGATTACTTCCCAGAGGTTAGGAGATTTCGTGGATAAGAAACATTACATTTGAATAAAATGAATGTTGAATGGATGGCCGCTTATTTATCTTTAAAATTTCGTTACAAATACTTTTTATTTATTGTAACATAAAAATAAACGTATAGCCAAATATGCTTACTTGAATTTGACGAACTGACCTTTAATGATACCTATTAATGGAAATTTTTTAATTAACTTTGCACTAGGTGTGTACTTTCTTCCAACATCGGCTGTTCTGGACACGTGAAACATAACGTTTTCGGGGCACTTGCAGTAGTATTTTTACACATTGGCACAAAACAATATTTTATAGGGTAGTTTTTTAATAGATTTTATTGTTTAATAAAAAGAATTATACACAAATTACACTGTAATTAAAAAGAAACAACCGCAACACACACACACACACACAACAATTACTGTCTGGGTAAATAAAGCGGCTCTCCACATGCTACTCGTCTAAACGCACATCTTTGTTTCCGAAGTCTCGCGAAGAGGAAAAAATAAATCGGATAGAGTATGTGACGCTAGAAAATGTAGATGTTTTTTGTGTTGCATAACAAACCTGTTCAGCTTTAGGTCTTGTAGACTGACATTTTGCCACTCCTGCATACAATATTTCAAATAATAGCTATCAGTTTGGTACATCAGTTGATATACTCGTACATAGGTACAATCGTACGAGAAAATGCTCACTTGCTTTCGGACTATCACAGAAGTTGTCGATTCATACGCGTTTGTATGTAGCACTCCTAGGTTAAGTTTTACGTTAACATGTAGATTGACACTTATTTTTGCTTATTTCCTGACGTCACTTGGCACTGAAGGCAAATGGCTACTTTTCAAATTGTAATAAATTATACCGAGAATTAAACAAAAAAATTGTAGCTAAATGATCCTAGTAATTTTCTTCAAAATAAAATTTTTGGGTTTGTAATGACTTCCTTAAACGTTTCATGGGATAAAAATACATGCACAGTCCTTATTGAAACGTCGCTTTTATTTTATCATTTCTCGCTTTTCTTTGCCTACCAATGGCTTTGGATTACCAAAATTTTTCGAAAATATTTTTTTGAGAAAAGACTCAAAAACCAACCTATTTCAAAAACACATTTTTTTGAAAATGCATTTTTTCGAAAAGCACTTTTTTTAAATATAATTTTTTTCGACAGGTGCTTTATGAAAATATAATTTCTGATCTTCGGACCAAGTTTATTGTTTTGAGAATATATTGTAGGGGTTATAATGCTGGCTGAGTGTTTTTTAGTGTTCCGTGAAACGAAATACTTATACACTTCGAGGTCCGTCCGTGTGTCTGTCACAGGCGATTTTCTCCGAAACTATTCTACGTAAAAATTTGAAATTTAGCGCAGAGATAGAGTGTGGTGGACCAATTATAGACGTGAGGTATAAAAAGTTGAATTTTGATTCTGGGGGTTAATTTTTGGGGTAAATTGGACAATGAATTTTTTTTTAAGGCATCGTGTATAGTATCAAGTGAAAGCTTACTGAAACACGAATTCAACGATATGTATGATGTATTTTTTTATTGCATTTTTTTAAACATTTTGGGAAAAACGCTTAAAAATTGCTGTCCCCCACCCTTATCACCACAAGGATCGCTCAGAAAAATCTGAAAAAAACCATAAACATTGAGAATTAGATGTAGATTTAGCGAAAATTATCAAGATTGAAAAATCCAAGCGCGGTCAATTGTTATAAACAATTTAATTGTTTATTTCCTTATAACTGCTGAACCATCGGTTTCAGAGAAAAGGTTTTCGACAAAAATATTTCCCACTACGTAAAGAACAACTTTTGTCCTTACACGTTTTTCGAAATTTTTAATTTTGCCCGCTCAGCTCCGCGCATACGCGATGTGATATGGCGTTAGTGCCGTCGGTTAAGTGGGAGGTTGACGGCACGGAACACTAATTGTGCAAGTATAGCTTGCATTTGACCGATTTTTTTTGTATAGGTATTATTTTAAAAGTTTAGAACATATTGATAAACAGGACAGAAGAAAGTCTGAGCAAACCCAAGAAAAACAGGTTTACTCAGTTTTATTTGTTCAGGATCTTGTTCTGTCTTTCTTCGATTAGGATGTTCCGAACTATTGTTCAAAGTTTAATTTTTCGAAAAACTTCATTGTCGAAAAATTGTGCTATCGGAAAACTTTTTCGATAACTTTCATAGATCATGTTGCGATGTGACATAACAGTAGGTTTATCGAAAACAACATTAGTTTAAATAATTTTTCTTGATAAATTTGAAATAAAACAAAATAAGTATTTACAGTACGGAACTTTCAACCAATTTTTGTTCAAGATGCACCAATCGTAAACAACAAGACAAGGGCATTTTTATTGGTCAGTCCGTATAGAAGTTGTCTAGCAACTGCTAAGCTACTTGAAATAGGGGTGTATTCAGCTGTGTCCATATCCGCTGATTGACATGTTAACACGATACAAATAGAAGATATGACACCGCGCAGGTAGGCGTGGCCATGTACGTCACACTGTGAGTAATTCCGCCTTATTTTGTAAACGAGACACGTCTTTGTTAAGATCGCATTGTATTTTAAAGTTTTTTTGGTGTTTTTATATCACTTTTAAGAGTTTAAAAGTGAAAATGAGGCGTGTTGTGTATGGTTGTGATGTGGACAATCAATGCCCGATGTTAAAGTTTTTAACTTCCCCAACGACAAAGAAACACAAAGTGTTTGGGAGCGTCTGTGCAAACGGGAAGATAAGTTTAATGTGAAAAATGCTAGAATCTGTTCTAGACATTTTGACGAAAGCGATTATGAAGATAATTTAAAGCATGAATTGTGTCATGTCATGAATGTCAAATGTGTTTAATGTTTTTACAAACTCGCTTTGATAAAAAAGTTTACTGTGACAAACAATTGCTAAAAATCCCCACAGTCTTTCATCGAGAAAATACTACAAACATAGAGACTGAAAAAGGCTATTTTCTTAAAAAATAATTTCTTGTTTTACCTAATTTCTTAAATTTAGATATTTTTGTCATATTTAGAATAATATTTGGCATTTTAAGATTTTTTAAATTTGAAAAATCAAAGAAGACAAAAATACAATAATTTTTAATAACTTACTAACGTCCTTTTTATTTTCAAAAAACATGTTTCCGTCGCAAACATATAGATGTTATTCATCGCAAAAAATATTTGACAAATTATAGAAACAAACAAAATTCTCATTTATAGCATATTTTCAGAAGACTCTGTAGGTATATAATTTAATAAGAATATGCATCTAAATAAAAATTATTATCTTAATTATTAGGCATAGTTTTATTTTATAAAATTATTTACCGTTTCTTTTCACGTAAATAAATACATAGACGGCAATTGGCAGGCAATTCACCAATATCTATTAATTTAAATTAATTTATCCCTTTATTTACATGATTATTTTAAATCATATACTTTAAAATTTGTATTATAAG
This sequence comes from Philopedon plagiatum, assembly GCA_963971165.1. Taxonomy (NCBI): domain Eukaryota; kingdom Metazoa; phylum Arthropoda; class Insecta; order Coleoptera; family Curculionidae; genus Philopedon; species Philopedon plagiatum. The sequence goes on from OZ020192.1 coordinate 11,077,251, forward strand.
CCAGTGGCGGCTCAACAGTAGGGTCCAATGGTCATTGACCCCCCAAATAATTAAAACATACTTTACTTGTTTCTTGTTTCCTAATTTAACTAATTTAAAACCACAAACTACCTAAAACGCTATAGTCGTGTCGTGACATGGGTTATATACTATATATGGCGCGGTAGCCGGCCGCTGCGCGCTGCCGCCTGCTCTGCAAACGTCCCGGTCAAAAATTAATTTTGCCAACGTCCTATGCTTATTTCCAATGTAAAATTATAATGATCTGGCGGCCGGGAAGTCCTCGAGACGGAGAAAGATTCTAGGAGATTTTAGCGTATTAAAGTGAGAGAGGCACTGTCTGCACCGGCATTGACCGAAGCCCAATCGCACCGCAGTGTCGACCTCCGAACTATGCACGTGTTTTTGTCTGGGTTTCTTTGTTTCTTTTCGTCGCTGCTCTTTTCAGTCTTCCGTTAGCTGATGCGCTCTCGGTGAACTTTTGCGCAAATTTTGACTGGAATTGTAATTTTATTAGTGGTTTTGTTTATTTATTTATAGTTTTTATTTAATAGGTAGTTGTTACAGTATACCTATTGTTAAAATGTCGTCGGATCGGTGTGTTGTCTGTGAGATTATAGCTATAAAAGAAAATGGTTTGTCACACGAAAAACGTTTGGAATTTAAAGAGCGTGGACGGCCCTTGCCTGAACTAACTTTAAAACAGGTCACCAGTACAAAAATAAAAGTGTGAATAGGTACTTTAAAAAAACGATGTATGATTTTTGTCATTTTATATGTGGTTGCAAAGACAAGAACGTGTTTTTTTGCTTTTCTTGTTTGTTGTTTTCATCTTCGGGCGATATATGGAGTAAAACAGGGGTGAATGATTTAAAACATTTAAAGGAAACGATGTTAAGTATTGAAAAAACATTAATAAAAGACATTCCAAATTTTAACGAGTTGGTGATAGACCATTTTGCGAATTCTAAAGACAGAGAAGTTGACTTAAAGTTTAAAAAAATGTAAATACCTGTGAGCTTAAAAAACTGTATTGTTATGTTACTTAATGAATCCCGTTGGAGAAAAACCTGGTAGGTTTTTTTTGTTACTTTATCTATATATTTATATTTTTACAAAATGTGGATGTGCCGCCGCCTAAATTATTAATTCGTCTGAAAGTTTTATAATTTTTTTGACCTCCCAATTTCGTAGACCTTGAGCCGCCACTGTTATAAGCAGGAGGCAAAGTATATTGCCAATCGAATTTATATAAAATCGCCTATAACTAACGTAAACTTTATATTGCGCGTTATAAATTTCAAAAATAACTCACAACGTGACGTCATGCGCGAACCCGGACGAATTTGACACGGTTTGGTATCATCCCAGTCAACACAAAACCGTCCCTGGGACGTCCCAGGGACGTAAGTCTGGGATATATCCTACATCTCAGGGACGTCCCGGAATGTCCCATAAGATCCCAAGGACGTCCCTGGGACGTCCGTTTGGAACAGGTCGGGATGTATCTGGGATCATCCCATAAAGGTTACACAGGACATATATGGGATCATCTTAGGGCCTTACTAGGACGTTATAGCGACTATATTTGGGACGTATATAGGATCATTGTTGGACATTCCCTACGCCTTAAAAGGTCTGGATACATTTTATAGCATTTTCAATTTACTGCACTTCCCCTTAGAGAGGAAATTTTGGTATTTCCCATATCAAATCGTTCCAACACGGTTAGATAACAGAATACTTATTCAGAGTGCAAAGAGTAAATATTTAACATTATTTTGTTGAATTACTGAAGTAGCATGACACAGGCAGCGTCATCTCCTAGCAATTCCAAACAGTCCTAGTACTGACACAAAAAAAATACTTTTTGGGGTAATGTAAAGTCATTATAATATAGAGTCATTAATACAATAAAGATTCCAACAGTATTTTGTTTTTACATATTATAAAAACATTTTACCAAATTAATTTTTTTTAAATCCCATTGCGGACGTCCTTGGGACGGCAACATGAGACGTCCGTAGGACGTCACTTTTTGACCAATTTGGGATCTTTCTAACGTCCAGGGGACGTCCCAGGGACGTCTTAGCTGAGATCATCCCACCTGGGACGTTGCGGATCAAAATGGGACGTCCTGGGGATGTTTGTTGTTTGCTGGGATACCTTCCTTTTATTGTATCATGACATGTTAAATGAAAGCTTGCACTTAAGTAAACTTATTTCAGTTGATACATTTGTTTAAATCTACTACCCTTGTTTAAATAAATAAAGAACTGCACACTTTTCAATTTTTCAAATTTTAGTACGACAAGGCCGCATCGAACTATATCATCCTTAAAAACTGGACTAAAATCGGCGAATTGCTGCCGTACGTGACATCAAATAAAATATATTTGCAATACGCCAAAGCGAAAGAAAAGGAAGGAAAATACGAGGAGGCCGTGAAGGCGTATGAAAAAGCGAAGGACTTTGATTCGCTGATCAGGCTACATTTGGATTATTTGAACAATCCCGAAGTTGCTGTCGAAATTGTACAAGAGACTAAGAGTGTAGAGGGTGCTAAACTTGTAGCCAAGTAAGTATATTGTTACGCCCATTGGCGAAAGTCTGTATTACGCGTACTAGCCGGCTAATACGCATAATAACCAAAGCCACCTGATAGCCCAAATGAATGTATGTAGTAAATAAAACATCCTGTTTTCACTTCATGTATTTTAAAAAAGGTCTCGACGCGTTTCGGCTTAGTCAGCCATCTTCAAGAGACTCTGTAAGAGAGAACAGAGCTACAATGTATATCTTATTATTACAAACCCAAGCAAACAAGATTTTTTTTTAAATATGCAGATGGTTTCATAATAACTTTAACTTATTATCTTTAAATTATAATAAAACAAAGTATATACCATTTACTTCATATATACTTAAATAATTCACCAAAAATTGGTAAACTGAAATTTAACGATCAAATATATAATTAATTGTTGCTCTTTGTTCCCTTTTCAATGGTACCTGGAGAAAAAGTGTTTAAACAAAATTTGTAAAGATTAAATCAAAGATTCTAAAAAGTTTATTTTCAACCGCCATTATAATATCTAAGATATTTGTAATAATCGTCAATTTCCGGTTACGCCATGGCAAATGCGCCACCTAGCGGGGAAGTTGGGAACTTAAATATATTTTCATTCAAATTCTTTTAGCCATGTTGCCTAATAATTTTTTCATCCCAAAATCGTAGCATGAATCGTTTCCGAGATGTAGCCGCTCCATACCCTTCATAATCACCCTGTATATATATATATATATATATATATATATATATATATATATATATATATATATATATATATATATATATATATATATCAGTGCTAATCTCATATTTCTCTAAACATTTTTGTACACTGTTTTGAAAATGAAACGTTTTAGCACACATATTTTTATACATTTTTTACCCAAAATTATCTCTAGCATCGTTCCTTATCTTCATGCTTTTTAATTTTAGATTTTTTCAAAAATTAAACGACATTACCTCGGCCATAAGGTTCCTGGTTCTTTCAAAGTGTGTCGACGATGCTTTTGATCTAGCGAAGAAAAATGGCAAGATACAACTGTACGGCGAAATATTGCTCAACAGTTTCACGGATGATGAAGTGAAACCAAGCGATTTCGCAAATGTGGCGTTACATTTCGAAAACGAAAAGGATTTGTTGTTGGCTGGGAAGTATTGGTTTCACGCTAAGGAATATCAGAAGGTACATACTGCACATACGTACATTGGGTTAAGGAAAACTTTTTCACAGTCATATTTCATCCTCTTTCATCCCACTGCATCAGAATAGGACATATTACTCTACCAAGTAATGAAAACCTCACCCAGATCCGTCCAGTGCTTCCTGAGAAAATCGTGATATATGTACATACAAACATACATACAGGCTAAATATAGAATCTCACATAAAAATGCCCTCTATTTTAGGCTATGAAACATCTATTGGTGGCTGCAAAATCTAATTCGAAAGAAAAAGACGCAATAACCACTGCAATTGACGTAGTGGCTTCTTCGAACGACGAATCTATGGCGTCTGCCCTAATTGAATTTTTATTAGGCGATTCGGATGGCTTACCTAAAGATCCCAAGTACCTGTTTAGATTATACATGGCGAGGAAGCAGTACCGAGAGGCTTCCAAATCCGCTTTGATTATCGCGAACGAAGAACAGATTAATGGCTTTTACCGGTAAGTTTATATAGATTTGTTTCTTTATTTGGTCAGCGTATATATATATATATATATATATATATATATATATATATATATATATATATATATATATATATATATATATATATATATATATATATATATATATATATTCGCACAATACGAACAACTTGTTGCAAGTCAGACAGAAACGCTCTTCTAAATTTCCATTAATTTGCTAAGGTTATTTTTGTTTTAACAATAAATCATCTTTTTATTTTACAACAATACCATTATTTAATTCGAGGTAGTGGGTTCGCTACAAAATGATGGTCATTTCCGTGATTACAGCATAAAAAGAATAAGAAACAAGCTAAAGTGACATCTAGTGTTCTTACTCGCACACTTATTGTCTTAGGTGATTTTAGTGTCAGTGCTCAGCATGATACAAATAAAAGAAGATATGACACCGCGTAGGTAGGCGTGGCTATGAACGTCACGCTGTGAGTAATTCCGCCATATTTTGTATACGAAACACGTCTTTGTTAAGATCGCGTTGTGTTTTAGTTATTTTTTGGTGTTTTTATATCACTTTTAAGAGACTGAAAGTGAAAATGAGTGTGTTGTGTATGGTTGTGATGTGGACAATCAATGCAAGGGCTTTATGCCCGATATTAAAGTTTTTAGCTCCCCCAAAGACGAAGAAACACAAAGTGTTTGGAAGCGTCTGTGCAAACGAGAAGACGACGTTTAGTGTGAAAAATTCTAGAATCCGTTCTAGACATTTTAACAAAAGTGATTATGAAGGTAATTTAAAGCATGAATTGTCATGTCATGAATGTCAAATGTGGTTAATGCTTTTACAAACCCGCTTCAATAAAAAAGTTTACTGTGGCAAACAATAAAATTGCTAAAAATCTCTACGGTAACGAATCAATTAATCGAGAAAGTACTACAAAGAGACTGAAAAAAAGGCTATTTTCCTAAAAAATAATTTCTTGTTTTATTTAATTTCATAAATTTAGATATTTTTGTCTTGTTTGGAATTTTAAGATTTTTTTAAATTTGAAAAATCAAAGAATACAAAAATACAATATTTAGTCATCGCTCCTAACGATGCTAGTATAGTTAACGAAACGCGCGTGAAATGCAAAATATTTCTTTTTTTTTAACAGAAATGCCCACGACGTGCTCTTCGCAATGTATCAGGAATTGAGACAAAACAACATTAAAATACCCTTCGAGATGTCCACAAACCTGATGCTCTTACACAGTTACATATTGGTTAGACTTCATGTGAGAAGGGGAGATCATTCGAAGGGGGCAAGAATGCTCATTCGAGTTGCAAATAATATATCGAAGTTCCCTGCTCGTAAGTATCTAAAACTAAAACATGTCATCTTTCATAATGTGTCGTGTAAACTTAATTATGTGACTAGTACTTGTAAGTTTTTCTTCTTGGCGGACTTACAGGGTGTTTCTAAATCTCAGGTAAATATTATGTATGATAGGTATATTAAGTAAAACGTGTATATAAATGGTATATCTTACAATGCTTAGTTTTCAACATACAGAGTAATAAAGTTCTTGAGTCTTATAGACTTTGACCATCCCAAACTATTTTTTCGGACGCTTATTGTCTTAGGTTCACAGACTTCTTTGTTGTCTTCAGTCTTATAGACTTTGACCATCCCAAACTATTTTTTCGGACGCCACTGACGTGGCTTGATAATAGGGAATATGCATATAATACAAATAAATCTGAAATATATTTTTTTGTATTCTCTACATAAATTAAATGTTCATGGCGGTTGCTGTTATCCATTTATTTTGGTCTTTATTAACAAAAAAAAAGGATTTAAAACTGCAAATTTTCGCGCGAATTTCGAAACTTGTAAAACGTGATCCCATTGGCTGTGTCGTCAAAACTGAACTTATGACTCATTATGAGTACATGGCGAATTTCAGTATTGCAGAGTCATCGAAAACTCAATAAAAATGGCATTTAATGCGTAACTCATCCAACGAAATATCCCTGCACTTAAAGTAGAAGGTTCCTGAAATCTTATTCATGTATACTTTAAGCCGAAATCGGTCCAGGAACCTTTCAATTTTGCAACAAACATTGGCATTTTCGACATATCATCTTAATAATTTCAAGTAAATAAACTGCAATTCTTTATTTTCATGGCAACCTTGGAAGATTCAAAAATTTTCAAATTTTAGATGTCCCCGATGCAAATAAACCTTTTTATTTATAACTTTACCGAAAAATAAGCGATTTACATTAGTGGGAGGTATTCTTAGATAATTAATGGATAAAATAAACCCAAAAAGAATCACTAAATAGGGTAAATAGTGTGGAATAATGTCGGTTAAAAATAGGATTTGTCGGAAAAAATCAAGAAAATTCTATTTTTACCCCCTAAATACGCTCCTGGATGACCCATTCGGTATTCATTTTACAGTGTGATTATCCCTTTATAAGATGGTATTGAAAAATTGTGGAAAAAATAGATAGGAAAAAGTACAGAGTGATTCAAATGTGCCGATGTCTAGGGCACAAAAAGTAAAAAAATCGAAATTTAATCGGCGATTGCTCCCTTCCTATAGAGAATGAAGAAATTAAAAAATATGAATAACACATACTTTGATGAGCTCTTTCCGATGACGTATATAGGATTTTAATTTGAACCATTTTGACCCCACAAAAAATTAAAAACCGCGAAATATTTGGGTCAAAAATCTAAATTTCCAGTTTTTCCAAATATTTCCATTTTCCAGTGATTTTAGGTCTAGGTAAGTGTATTGCAAAAATAGTATTTGAGATTTTAAGGTTTCCCTTGTAAATCCGTTTTTCGATCTGACGTTTTGTTTTCGAGTTATTAGGTACTAAAGAGGGGTCTGGAAATGGCATTTTTCGACCTAAAAAAATTCAAAAGAATTACTTGCCATTTTCTGATCCTCACCAGTTTCAGTAGAGTTCTGAAGCTCCGGGTCCCCTACAACCTCCGAAAATTTACATCGATTTAATTCACATTTGCGACCTGTACCCGATTTCAACGGAAATCGAGGAAATTTCGACTTTGACGTTTAATAGCTCCGAAACGAAACATCCTGTATAACTGAATTTTTTACCGAAGCTAGTTGAACTATTCCTCTATCAACCCAAAAAATTCGATTTCTCTCCCTCTGACTGTTTTCGAGAAAATCAAACCTGTTCGACTTTCGGTTAAGCTTTACGTTAACATGTAGATTTTTGCTGATCTCCTGACGTCACTTTTCAAGGACAAATGTGGCTGCTTTTTAAATTGTAATAAATTATACCGAAAAGTAAACATTTTTTGTAGCTAAAGTAGCTAGTAATTTTCTTCAAAATATTTTTTTTGGGTTTGTAATGACTTCCTTAAACGATTTATGCAATAAAAAAATATAGTATGTGCATATTCCTTACTGTGTATGAAAGGCACCTGAGATAAAGCGCTCATTGATGATGTCTGCAGGAGGACTGCAAATGAATTCTGAGCATTTTAGAATACACACTGGCACCCCATCCAGTTCCGCTGAGAATTTGTTGAGAAGATTCATGATAATATTAAAGATTTCCTGTTCAGTGGCAGGCCTAAGAAACAGTGTAGGGACCTGGATGTCAGGGCCAGCCAGTCTGAGCAAAAGTTGACAATATATCGTCTAAGGACTCCTTCATTACAACCGTCCAATTCGGTTTTAACGCTCGATTTTCTTCTTTTTTATTATTAGTTGAAAATGAAGAGCTCTCGCCATTTCCCACTTTTCTCATCTCACTGACAATTGTTCGAATTGTGCGAACACATGCCGGTAGCAGTTGCAACACGCTCTTGAACTTCCTTTAAATCCTTGATTGGTTTACTCGCTTCAGCTTTTTGGCGCATAAAATGAATATGTGCCAAAATGTTACGACTTTGCCCAGATAACACTTTGCTTTTTTACTTTAGACACCAACTCTATACTGAATAAATGAATTCAAAAAGCGTGCACCTTTGTTACGGACTGTACCTACTCCACCGATGCAACCGGTCTACTGCGCTTTTAGTGGGCGTGGCTAACTCAGAGGCAAAGCTATTATTGACAAGTTGTACTAATTATTCAATTAAAAGTAGTTATTGGCGTCACAGAATAGAGTTTGTTAGGGTAAAAGGAACCATGCCCCCAGAAAAAAAAACATGGCCCTGTATAATGCTTGGGAATTTTAACAATTTTTTAGAAAAAGTTTCAAGATTCAACCGTGTACCAATATTGGGACAATTATTTCAAGAAAACTCTTAAGATAAGATAAAAAACTAAATTTTTGACACCCGGTATCTTGAAAAGAGAGCATTTTAGGACATACGTTCATATAAATTTTCTTACCTAAAGTCAGCCCTAAAATATTTACTAGCGGTTTTTGTGACATCGTATATACAGGGTGTCCGGTAAGTATATGTCAGACTCGGCAGTGTACAGGAGACGTCAAAATAACCCTAGTGTGTCATATAATTTTTTTCCCATGGGTGCTCCATAACGGAGATATGGGGTCCAAGTCCCAGTGATTTACCTTTTGGGCTGTAACTTTTGACCGGATATTTATATATTTTAATGATATTTTGGCGTGCTGTATAACCTATAAAGACCTACAAATCCAGACTAATCTAAACTAACGGCAAATAAAAATTTCTTATTGATAAAACTTTGGAAATCACTAAATTGTCGTAAAATTATGTAAAACAGTTAAGTACAGCTTTTTTTGTTTAATTAAGCAGATGTTCAAAATGGGCGCCTTGTACTTCAATACTCTCTCTTATCCTGCGTATTTTTTCTCGCTATACTTGAAACAAGATTCCAGGATCATTTCGAATAAGATTTCAGTAATGGGGTATCCTTTCAAGCGACTCTTCCCTGGTTTTCACTAGAGTTGAATAAACAAGTCCTTTGAGAGGCCCCCGAAAACAAATCTAACGGATTTAGGTCAGGAGATCTTGGTGGCCATAAAACAGGTCCGCCTCGACTCATCCAACGATTACCAAAAGTATCTGTTAAATAACGACGCTTAGGAAAAAAATATGATATGACACACTAGGGTTTATTTTGACGTCTCCTACCGGGAGTTTAACATATACTCAGCGGACACCCTGCGAAAATATCTTTTGTATATGCATGTGTTTTGTAACCAAAGACCAGAGTTAGCAAAGATACCCTTATACATAATATTATTACATAGTATTTGCATTTTTTGTTTAGTTTCTGCTCATTCATATTTGTCAATTTTCCTGATAACTCGCTCTCATAAAATTAGATAAATTACTCTCATAAAATTATAAAAAAATGTTACCTCAATAGAGGTCCGCAAATTCTTCATCTCTAAGATATGGAGCCTCGAAAATAACGTTTTTTTTTTACCATTTTGTTGTTGTAAGGAATCTCCTTCCCTAAGTAATTTACACCCTGTATAAGCCACAGACAATAATTTATTTTTTAAATTTCTCTTTTACTTTTAGACGTTGTTCCTATTTTAACTTCAACTGTGATAGAATGTCATCGAGCAGGTCTTAGGCATGCTGCATACAAGTATGCCACTACCCTAATGAATCCTGAATATAGAAAACAGGTAAACATGAGTTGGCCGAATTAAGTCTTGCACTATAAAATTTTGTTCTGAAGTTTTAAAAATAGTTTCCTCATTTTTCTTTTTCTATTTCTTTGTATTTTTCTTTTGTTTTTCTTTTTTTTTCTTCCTTAATTTTTTTTTTGTTTTGTTTTTCTTTGTATTTTTCTTTTGTTTTTCTTTTTGTTTTCTTCCTTAATTTTTTGTTTTGTTTTTCTTTTTCTTTCCTTCTTTTTCTTTCCTTTTCTATTTTTTGCTTTTCTTTTCTTTTTCTTTTTATTTTATTTTTATTATTTTCTCTTTTTTCTTTTTCATTTCTTTGATACATATCCCGGGCAATCCTTATATTCTTTACTAGTGCTCTTTTCTCCCTCACTCCTCTGTGCGTCCTGCCCGAGTACTCTGTCGCAAGCCTTTTTTAGGTCTGTAAGAACCATATGCAGTCTTTTCTGCTTTTGATGCTTGCCCATAGCCTGTTTTAATACAAGAACTCTATCTGTTCTACTGAACTACTAGTCCAAAAAATACGAATTTCTTTTAGGTGGATCCTAAATATGCTAAGAAAATCGAAGCCGTAGTTCGAAAACCGCCAAAAAGTGGAAAAGACGGTGAAGACACCGGCGATCCGGCAGAACCTTCTAGTCCGTGCCCGTACTGTGAGAAACTTTTATCTGAAACTGAAGTTACGTGCAATAATTGCAAGAATAACCTACCGTTTTGTATAGTAACGGTAAGTTAATATTTGTAGATATTCATTAAATTTTATATTATCATTTAGAAAATTATAATTACTGGGATTAGACCGTGTGAAAGTGGACTGACTACGTACAACTAGGGGTGGGCAAAATAATCGATTAATCGATTGACCGATTACAAAAAAAATTAAAATCGATTAATCGATTTTTCGATTAATCGGTGTAAATAAAGTTAAATAGAATTAATTTTCAACTATAAAAATTCAATTATGGTTTATTTCATATTTGTTTTAAAATCAGAAGGAAACAACTTGTTTTAGAACCTCTTTCAATATAAGCAGTTAAATGCAATAATTAGTAAAGAATTATTTGATGAAAATGACTAAGTGAAAGCTGTGACAACACTGTCAGGGGACTTGTGCAAATGTACCAACCTCTGAGATGGGAGGCTTCCATAAGTTCGTCTCCTAATGGCCGCCAAACCGTCTCCAAGCCGGGTTGTCAATTTTGCTTCCTTTTATTGGGCGTTCTTTACCTTTCAAAATTTAATGCTATCAGTAAGCGTGCTCTCCTTGTTTACATAATATAACTGAATTCTTAATGAGTGAACAAAAATTTTTGATAAATAGTCCATTGGGACCTGTTGGCCCACCGATAAATTCTGAGAAACGCTCTCTCTTTTAACTGAACATATTTCTCATTTTCAGGGACGCCATATTACCAGCATTGACCTAACTTGTTGTCCAAACTGTGAGTTCCCAGCTTTTAGGAGTGATTTTTTTGAGTAGGTATATTTCTGTGTATTTATGTTCCTACAGGTATTCTCGAAGTGATACTTTTTTAGCCACGGTAGCGTAAGTTGTTCGGATAAAACGAAAGGTTCATTTTCATCAGAAAATCGATATTTTTCGTCCGCGATCTTCGATCGCTCACCCTCAAATATACGGACCCTGAACCCGTATTTTCGAGCAAGATCGAAGGAGATCGTATTCGAAAAATGACGATTTTCGCACGAAAACTGAATAATCTTATTTTGGACATGCAAATTAAGTTCGCATTCGAATTTATTCGTATGCCGTGGTATATAATTTGAATTGCGGATTTCGTGTACAGGTGGTGTAACAAAACTGTCACAAAATTAGTAAAATGGCAAGTATAATAATAATATAAATTTATTTAAATCAATTACAAGTTAAATATGATTATATATATATATATATATATATATAAAGGTGAAGAAAATATTGGGGAAACTGTCTGTATGGTAGTGCTCGACACGTGTTTCGTGCTTATTAGCACTCATCAGTCGCACATAACCAAGTTATTAGATGGGAAACTTGGAAGTTGAAAAAACACAAAGAGTTCACAGACCAGGGACCTGCTAGCACATTTGCGGTTGTTTTTTGTCAGGAGACCCAGGGATTTCCGGGCAACACCCAACATCACCACGGAGGCTGCAATAGCACCTGCGTGAAACCTCTACCCCAAGGGATATAACAATATAAAGAAATAAAGAAATATCGACAGGACTATTTATAAAAAAAGGTGAAGAAAATATTGGGGAAACTGTCTGTATGGTAGTGCTCGACACGTGTTTCGTGCTTATTAGCACTCATCAGTCGCACATAACCAAGTTATTAGATGGGAAACTTGGAAGTTGAAAAAACACAAAGAGTTCACAGACCAGGGACCTGCTAGCACATTTGCGGTTGTTTTTTGTCAGGAGACCCAGGGATTTCCGGGCAACACCCAACATCACCACGGAGGCTGCAATAGCACCTGCGTGAAACCTCTACCCCAAGGGATATAACAATATAAAGAAATAAAGAAATATCGACAGGACTATTTATAAAAAAAGGTGAAGAAAATATTGGGGAAACTGTCTGTATGGTAGTGCTCGACACGTGTTTCGTGCTTATTAGCACTCATCAGTCGCACATAACCAAGTTATTAGATGGGAAACTTGGAAGTTGAAAAAACACAAAGAGTTTACAGACCAGGGATCTGCTAGCACATTTGCGGTTGTTTTTTGTCTAATAACTTGGTTATGTGCGACTGATGAGTGCTAATAAGCACGAAACACGTGTCGAGCACTACCATACAGACAGTTTCCCCAATATTTTCTTCACCTTTTTTTATAAATAGTCCTGTCGATATTTCTTTATTTCTTTATATACATATATATATATATATATATATATATATATATATATATATATATATATATATATATATAATAAGCTTGATAAAACCCCCCAAGACGTACTTGGGGGCAAATCTTATATTCAACATTACATTATTTAATTATATAAATAATTAAATTGAAAAAAATAATATTTTCAAATACATACATACAAATTCCTTTTTGGGGACAAGAGAGATCCTTAGAGGAAAATAAATAAATAATTTTTATATTATACAAAATAATATCAAAGTAATTCCAAAAATTTCTGTAAATCGTTTGTTGTTAATATCCAAGCTTTGATTTCAATTTTATATTTTTTAATGATACAATTCTTTTAATATTTACTGGTATATAATCGTTTAAATAAAAACATAAATATTTATCATTCTTTTATGCTATAAACTTATGTATTTTTGGTTTAATGGAAATTTCATTTTTGTGACGCGTGTCATGATTATGTTTTTTAAATTGTTTTAGATTTTTATTTTTGAAAACAGATATTAAAATATTATAAATATATATTTGCCTAACGTCCATTTTTGTTTGTGTTTCTGAATATAATAATTCCTTTGAAGGATAAAAATAGTTTTTATTAAGTATAATTTTTAGAAATCTTTTTTGTAATACTTCTATTTTTTTCACTAAAATTCTACTTATTCCTCCTCAACCTAAAATCCCGTAATTCAGATGAGTTTTAACTAATGAATAATACAATGTTTCTAAGTGTTTTATATCCAAAAAGGTTTTAACATTATGGAATATTGGTAGCAAACTTCTTAATTTTTTAATTAAGTAATCTACATGTAAATCCCAATTTAATTTACTGTCAAAAATTATTCCCAAGTATTTAACACTGTTAGCTTTTAAAATTTGAATATCATCGTCTATTTTAATACTATCCACATTTGAGGTGTTATTATTTTGATTTAGACTAAAAGTAAGATAATTTGTTTTGTCAAAATTAATTGTTAATAAGTTATTATCAAATCAATTTTTAACTATTTTAAAATCTTTTGTAATTTTGTTATGTATGTTGTTCCAATTTGTATCACTATAAAAATAACATGTTCCCATTTTGTTACCTACCGACTTGATATATATTTTAAAAATTGATTATAAGAAGCTTCAACTCTACCGCGCATAGTTCATATACCCCCATTTTATAGTGTTATTAGGAAAAACTCATTTTTAATTAATTTATTTTAGGATTTTAAAAACAGAAGATTCTTGCCCGATGTGCTCGGAGCAAGTCGATTCCAGGCGACTGGTTGAACTACACGATGTTAAACCGTACCTCAATATTGAGTAAATAAAAAATAGTGCTTTATGTTAGAATATAATTTTGTTTGATCTCATGTAGATTTGTCATTTGAAATTAGTTATTTATTACATTGTTACAATTACTATTTATTGAAAATATCTGTTTATCGAAAAAACCAGCAATGATTTACCTACTGTTATTGTGTTAATAAAAGTTCCACTGTTTTATTCACGGTGTTTTTTTAATGCAAAAGAAAACGATATTAAATATTTTTTATATAGCGCGTCACTAATAAAAATAAATCCCATTTATTACACACTTAGTGGACCCACTGTATGTTTGAGAGAGAAAGAAAATGATTATCGATTTAATGCCGAATTTGCGACAATGCGCACAATCGGACAACACCGATTTAGTTCCGCGAGAAAGTAAGTAAAATACGGTGTAGCCGTACCATTTATTTTTCTTTATCTTCGATCTTTGGTTTCAAGTGCCATAGTTTTTACAGATTTTTTTCATGGAATAATACTAATTAGGCCCCCTTCAGTCCCTTTAATATTCCTAGCATTTCTTGTTTTTTAAAAAAATGAAGTTTTATGTTATATGCGAAACATTCTTTAGAGTAGAAGCATTAGAGTAATAAACTTCATTTTATCGCGAACAAAAAACAAATGGAAATGCATTTTACGGCACATCAATAAAATGGGAACTTTTACAGCTATTTATTTTTCATTGATATCAAAATATTATCTTCACGGTTCGATGTATTATTTAACAAATCTACTAGCTTTGGGAATATCATTTCGGTAAAAAGTGTGTTTTAGTTATTATTTTGTTAACAATACAGCATGGTAAAAAATCTAGTGTCGTCAGGACGACACAACTTCCCGAATTCTCAGCCACACTGTTTATTAACAACAAAAGCAGGACCATATATATACAGGGTGTTACAAGAAGCTGTTAAGATATTTTAAAGGCAAATTCTACATTTAAAAATATGAAGATAAATTTATATAAACAGCGATCCTCAAACGCTTCTTTTTCGAGATACAGGGTGTTTAATATGTTCACACCTTAAGTATTCGGAAGGAGTTAGGAGAAATATGCGAAGACGATTTAGAGCATGTATTGAAGCACGGAGAAGCCATTTCCAGCATCTACTATAAACTTAAATCAAAAAGCATCGTTTTCTGAACAAAAAATATTTAAAAAAAATAAAATATTTTCATTTGTTTTTATTGTAAGAAATAAATTAATTTTTATCTCAAGAGACATTTTTGACGTAGAGTTAATTGGGCTAAAAGAAAAAGAAATCAATTTTGCAAAAATCAGTGGCGTGCTATTTTTTCGCTACTTTAGAAAATCAATTTTTGCACGTAAAGGGTATCCTTGGGTTACATATTGGCGTGTAGCAAAATTTATGTCAATATCTTAACGCATTTTCGAGGAATTAAAAAGGAAACATTAAAAAAGAAAATGTTAAACACCCTGTATCTCGAAAAAGAAGCCTTTAAGGATCCATGTTTATATAAACTTATTTTCAGTTTGGAAAGTAAAAATCTACAAAATCATTTATCAAATTATATATTTTTTTATCTTCACCGTGGGTGTACTGGGGAAATCCGACTTGCACATCCAGAGCTGGAAACATCCGTAGGGATTTCACCAGCCCTTTAAGAGGGTGTGCGGGGTGGTACCGCATCGGTCGAGGAAGAATTCCTCTGCTACCTTCCAACAATTAACAATCACAAAATATCCATGGTCGAAGCAGGATTCGAACCCGCGATCTCTCGGTTGCAAAGCTGGCGCTGTACCAACTCGGCCACCGGAGACCCCGATGTGAGTTGCTGACCAACTTTCTAAAATCCGCTTTACACTTGGCAACTTTTCATTGCTGGAAATTTTAAACGCATCAATTTTTTATTGGGACCAATTAAACACGCTAGACTTTTGACGTCATACGTCGAATTGTAATTGGTCCAAATAAAAGATTTCCAACACAATTAAAATTGACAGAAATAAAGACTTGCCAAGTATAAAGCAGGATTAAGGACGATAAGGAGGATTGCAAGAGTTGCTAAAAAAAGAACTTGACTGTATGTTTGAGAGAGAAAGAAAATGATTATCGATTTTATGCCGAATTTGCGACAATGCGCACAATCGGACAACACCGATTTAGTTCCGCGAGAAAGTAAGTAAAATACGGTGTAGCCGTACCATTTATTTTTCTTTATCTTCGATCTTTGGTTTCAAGTGCCATAGTTTTTACAGATTTTTTCATGGAATAATACCAATTAAACACGCTAGACTTTTGACGTCATACGTCGAATTGTAATTGGTCCAAATAAAAGATTTCCAACACAATTAAAATTGACAGAAATAAAGACTTGCCAAGTATAAAGCAGGATTAAGGACGATAAGGAGGATTGCAAGAGTTGCTAAAAAAAGAACTTTACTTCATAAAGATCATATCCCAGCAAACAACAAAGATCCCCAGGACGTCCCATTTTGATCCCCAACGTCCCAGGTGGGACGATCCCAGCTAAGGCGTCCCTGGGACGTCCCCTGGACTTTGAAAAGATCCCAAATTGGTCCCATTGCTGACGTCCTACGGACGTCTTATGTTGCCGTCCCAAGGACGTCAGCAATGGGATTTACAACACAAAAAGTGGCTATAACGTCCTAGTAAGGTCCTAAGATGATCCCATATATGTCCTGTGTAACCTTTATGGGATCATCCCAGATACATCCCGACCTGTTCCAAACGGACGTCCCAGGGACGTCAATGGGATCTTATGGGACATTCCGGGACGTCCCATGAACGGCTTTTTGTTGACTGGGTAACAATATATGAGTAAAAACATCTGATTGAAAGCGAGGTTATGAACACAGTATACGACTCTAATAATTAGGAATTCTTCAGTCTTGCCGCGTTAAAGAATCACAATTAAATCCTATCTATAAGTTTAATTATTTCAACCAAATTAACACTCGATTACTTGCCTCCTTCAAAATAATGTTTTTGTATATGTATGGGTACTCCACATATTTGTTTTGTTAGTATTTATCTTGCGTGAGTATGTTGAAGAACATTAGACATGCGTCATAATATACATATTTAACAATTGTTAACGATACCCACTTTAAGATTAAAGTGGATATTGTATTAATTATTAGGTATTTTATCTACCTACCTAATTATGAAATAGGTAATTATTACGTCATAATTAATATGGTAGACTGTGTATATTGTAAATTATTTACCATGAAAGTTATAGACTACTTTTTATCTCGACTGGGCGTAGTTTCTTCGAGATATACAATTCAGGATGGAACCTGGCGCCTTTACCAAATTCCACAAAAGTTTGCCTCGGATTTAGTACTCGACAACTGGATAATCAATAGATGGAATTACAAAAATAGTTTAGATTGTGTCAAATTTTTGTTAACAAAATCTAATACAGGGTGTGCCACGATATTGTAATACAGGATGTGCCACGATATTGTAATGTGTCGTCAAAAGTGATTTTATGGCTCATAATGAGTACATGGCGAATTCCAGTGTTGTAGGATCATCGAAAAATCATCACTGAAATATCCCTGCACTTAAAGTAGAAAGTTCCTAAAATCTTATTCATGTATAGGTACCTATTTCAATTCAAAATCGGTCCAGGAACCTTTAAATTTTGCAACAAAAACTGGCATTTTTTCGAAAGTTTGACACATCAAATCTTAATAATTTCCAGTAAATAAACTGCAATTCTTTGTTTTCACGACAATCATCGAAAATTCAAAAACTTTCAAATTTGCATGTCCTCGATGCAAATAAACCTATTTATTTATAACTTTAACGAAAAAATAAGCGATTTAAATTAGTGAGAGGTATTCTTAGATAATTAACGGATAAAATAAACCCAAAAAGAATCACTAGATAGGGAAAATAGTATGGAATAATGTCGGTTAAAAATAGGATTTGTCGGAAAATTCAAGAAAATTGGATTTTTACCCCTTAAACACGGTCCTGGATGACCTATTTGGTATTTATTTATCCCTATGAGAGTTGTGTAAAATTGGGAAAAAATTAGATACGAAAAAATACAGAGTGATTCAAATGTACCGATGTCGAGGGCAAAAAAAGTCAAAAAATCGAAATTTAATCGGCGACTACTCGGGTTTGGTCTGGTCTTCCTATAAAGAACGAAGAAACTAAAAAATATGGATATGATGTATTTCGACGAGCTCTTTCCGATGACGTACATGGGATTTTAATCTGAACTATTTTGACCCCACAAAAAAATTAAAAACCGTGAAATATTTGGGGTTAAAATCGAAATTTCCAGTTTTTCCCAAATATATCCATTTTCCAGTGATTTTAGGTTTAGGTAAATGTATTGCAAAAAGAAAGTATTTGAGATTTTAAAGTTTCACTTAGGAATCCGTTTTTCGATCCGACGTTTTGTTTTCGAGTTAGGTATTAGGTACCAAGGAGCTGCAAATGGCATTTTTCGACCTAACAAAATTCAAAAGAATTAGGTACTTGCCATTTGCCGATCCTCGCCAGTTTCAATAGGGTTCTGAAGCTCCGGGTCCTCTACAACCTGTGAATATTTGCATCGATTTAATTCACTTTTGCGACCTGTACTCGATTTCAACGGAAATCGCGGAAATTTTGACTATTAAACGTCAAGTTTAATAGATCGGAAACGAAACATCCTGTATAACTGAATTTTTTACCGAAGCTAGCTGCACCATTCCTCTACCAAGCCAAAAAATTCGATTGCTCCCCCTCTGACAGTTTCCGAGAAAAACAAACCTGTTCGACTTTCGGTTAAGCTTTACGTTAACATGTAGATTGACACTTATTTTCGATGATTTTCTGACATCATTATTCACTAAGGACAAATGGCTGCTTTTTAAATTGTAATAAATTATATCGAAAAATAAACATTTTTTGTAGCTAAATTCTACTAATTTTCTTCAAAATAATTTTTTTGGGTTTTTACTGACTTCCTTAACAATTTATGCAATAAAAAAAATAAGTGCATATTCCTTATTTATATTCCACGAACTTTTCCTTTTTTTTCTAAATTAAACATATAATTTACTTTTAACGTTGTTTTATTATGTGTACTTTTTAAGTTTGATTGGGTTCTGAGGAGCTTCAATTATTGGATGGTGGGCACAGCCGTAGCTAACCTAAATTTGACTGAAGGCGAGCCAGGATTCTGGCGCCCCTATAACAAGACCTAATTATGTTATAGACCCTTTTGCCGCCCCTTGCCACCGGCGCCCCTAGGCAAGGGTCTACTCTGCCTACACCTAGCTACGGCTCTGATGGCGGGTCATTTAATACGTTTATATTACTGTGGCGCCAAATTAAAACTGTTTACGTGTCCACACCAATGGTGTTAGGGAGTATACATTTATTTTCGATAAGTAGGGGAAGCCCGGGCAAAGCGAATGTGTTAAAGTTGGAAAATCATAATTTTTTTGTTTATTATCAGATTCTAATAAAAAACTCTCTAGAGCGCACAGATTTATCTCTACTTCATTGCACACAAAGTAATTTATGACTACTTTTTGGTTTTGCTTTAATTTTTATTGCTTTTTACGCATGTGCATTTTATTCACTTTGCCCGATTACCCGGGCAAAGTGAATATCAGTATATGTTATATGTAAATGAAACAATAAACATAAATATCATTAAAATCATGTATCACAATACTCAGAAAAATACGAACCAAACCCACTATAATTCGTGCAAATGTCGTGGGCCCAATTTTGGCATTCACATTAGATCCAGTCTTCACCGTTCTGTTCAAAAAGTTCTCCACATGCCAGACAATTATAAACTCTATCAGAATTGTCACTAACATGTTTTTTTAACTTTGTGGAAACTGTATCGTGTTCTATTTTCTTCTTATTCTTACCAGACGCCTTTTTGAATAAAGGCTTAGAGATTGCCCTTTCCTTATCTAGCAAAGCGAATAGCTATCCGCTTTGCCCTCTTCACTTTACCCTGACATACATTCGGATATGGCGGCACATAAATGGACTATAACTCAAGGTTCTGGTCCGACATAAACATTAGGACTGAAATCCGACGTAATGAAGACAATGATGAATAACTAAGATGTTTTTTTTTGTAACGAGTTAGAACAAATTTACTGAACTTACCTTAGAAGAATTATTTTAACTCGACACTGCAAAACGTTCGATGCGCATTTAAAGCATGTGCTTCTTAACTAATCGGTTAACCCATAGTGATTTTTATTACTGTTAGACATGCTCTTTGATCTTGTATTAAGTAATGAACGTCATCTGTCTTTATTTTCGTGAAATAATTAATATTCCCTTTGCCCGGGCAATTCGGTTTGCCCGGGCTTCCCCTACATTGATTGATCATTAGCATGTGGTGTTAATGAACTAAAATTAGTAAACCCTCCGGCAAGTAAACTGCCCCGCTAGACTGCCTTTACTATAACAAATATTATTTGATGGTATCAGTAGGTAATTATTGTTATAAACTGTTAGCCATAAATCTATACAACAGAGGCGTAAAAATGTTTGTTTTGTGAAGGTTTTTTCACTGTATGAAAATAGTATTTGTGTATTAGTTATAGGCAGGGTGTGTCACAGCTACATGTGGTTTGATGAATCCTAAATAATATAGTGATAAAGGCTTCTTTTCAGATGCCCACGATACGTTAGTCCTTTGGCTTTAAAAAAAAATAAATGGTAGTCACTGGATCAAGCTGAACCGGCAACATTGTTTGGTGATCCAGGGCTGCTTATCTCAGAACAGATTCAAGCGATGTTGCCGGGTCAGCTCCATGCAGTTATTGGCGACTGACACTTAATCTTTACATCATGATACATAACTATCACTATTCCCCTGTACAAGTATACTTTATTAATTTCTTATCTTAAGATAATTTTACTTTTTTAATTCAATCACGTAAATTAAAAAACAGAAAACAGTTCACGATGTTGCTCCCAAGCGTTTTGCATTTTTTCTCTATAGCAACTCTCCTAGTTGTTATAGACACAACAAATTCTCAGAGTCAGTGTGTTATATCTGATTTTGATCAGGTCGAATCGGTAATTAAAGAATGTCGAGATATTGTCGTTGATAATTTAAAAGTACCTGGTGGACAAGAGTTGACCCTTACGTTAAATCAAGGAACGACATTATCTTTTAGAGGAAACACTTCTTTTGGATATTATGAATGGAAAGGTCCATTTATACAATTCACCGGTACAGATATTATTGTTAGAGGAGAAGAAGGTAAGTCAAAGAAAATTACTGTTCATAATCTTTTTTAGAAAGTGGTGTTTTTAAAACCGACTGGAGTTATGGAACATCCTACATTTAACAGTTATGTATGTACAGGGTCTTCCAACGAGGACTGAACAGGGGCTCATTTTTGAGCTTCCTTGTATTTAAAGAAAAATCTAAAATAGCCAATCGATGTACTTTTTCCTGCAGAATTCAAAAATGAAACCAAAAATTTATTTGAACCAGAAACAAAAGAGTTACGCTATGGATAAGGTGTTTTTTAAATGGAACATAGCTTTTTTTATACGATTTTCGGAACGAGTGATTTTTTTTATGTCCGTTCTGATTAAAATATTTAATATTGTGACAGCTATTTGTATTAAATTTTAATGTTTTATCGAGTATAATTTAACTTCAACCTGTTTGAAACATACACTAGGTAATAAAGGTAAAATCACCTTGAAATCCTTCAAAGTCAAAAAATTTGACAAATTTACTATAATATTGCCGAAATGAAATATTCATTAGATGAGCGATTGCAGATTGTTATCTTGTTCTACAAATGCCAAGAAAATGCAAGAGAAGCAAGGAGAAGATTTATTGCAATCTCTCATCTAATGAATATTTCATTTCGGCAATATTATATTAAATTTGTCAAATTTTTTGACTTTGAAGGATTTCAAGGTGATTTTACCTTTATTACCTAGTGTATGTTTCAAACAGGTTGAAGTTAAATTATACTGGATAAAACATTAAAATTTAATAAAAATAGCTGTCACAATATTAAATATTTTAATCAGAACGGACATAAAAAAAATCACTCGTTCCGAAAATCGTATAAAAAAAGCTATATTCCATTTAAAAAACACCTTATCCATAGCGTAACTCTTTTGTTTCTGGTTCAACTAAATTTTTGGTTTCATTTTTGAATTCTGCAGGAAAAAGTAAAATGAGCCACTGTTCAGTCCTCGTTGGAAGACCCTGTACAACTAGAATCGGGAAAAAAACTTTATTGTTTTTAATTGTTTAACGATTATAATCCAATTTGAGGTGTGTAAAGCTGGATGTACAGGAGATAAAATTATATTTTAGGATCAGTTCTTGATGGACAAGGCCCTTTTTGGTGGGATGGGCAGGGCACATGGGGAAATACAACCAAACCAAGGTTTGCCACCATCACAGTAACGAACGCAACCTTTGAAAATATTAATATTCTGAATTGCCCTGTTGGATGCATAATGATTCGAGGATCGAAAGATCTTATCATAAGAAATTGGAAGATTGATAACTTAGATGGAGATGAAGTAAGTTTACTTAGATAACTTTTATTTATTTTCTTGAAGACCTGTTTTTTCCCAAAACTAATCTAAATACTTAATTGGACTACTTACCACCCATTACTATATTTTACTGTTTGTTAACATTATGAACCAATCATTTTCTAGTGTAGATACATAAAAAAGTTATATCGACGCTTAAGAAACAATACTATTGCCAACATAATTTTTTTTCTAATACATTGGTATTGTAGGGAGTAGCACCTCCAAACAAGTTCGGTCACAACACTGACGGTTTTGGCCTTGGTGGAGGTAGCACTAATATTTTAATTGAAGATACTACCGTATATAACCAGGATGACTGTGTTGCAGTCACCAGTGGTAAGTAATACCAGAGAATATAATAGGATACGGTATTGGAACGGACATTCAATAAAACATATATTATTTACCCGATTATATACACATCGCTACTTCTGATTAGTTTATTAAATAAGTAGTCAGGTTGTCTACTTTGAGAAATTTTACAAAGCAGAGTCGCTAGATGGAGAAAATATCGTTCTAGTCGAAAAGATTTAACCATATCGAATATATAAATTGAGGTGAAAGATGATCATACTATCGTAGTCCGTAGCTAAATCTAAAACAGCTATTTGGATTTTTTTGCCAACTATATTAACTTTGAACAATGAAAGCAGGCCAATAAAGTATGTCATAATACGTCAAGTAAGAATAAAGTATTAAATAACCGCTTAGTCTCAGTTTGATCATTGTTTTTGTCTATACAAAGACAATGGTTTGATGTCGGTGGTAAAGTACCTAACCTTTGTACCTGTATAGGAGTTTATTGTAAGACTTTTGTAATAAATGGGACATGTGTTTGTCAAAATGTAAAGGAGTATTAAAGAAAGCGCCAAAATTTTCACCTGACTTAGATACAGTAAGGGTAGAATTATTTAGACAAATTTTAAAAGTGTTATCTAATAGAACTTCATTTCTTTTAGAACCAAACAGCATTAATAGACTTTTTGCTTTATTCAGAATAAGATCGTGTGCTGGTGATAAATTTGAAATATTTATAAGGTCATTATTAATTAAGTTTGCTGCTCTATCAACCTAGACCGGAGAAAAGAAAAAATACAATTGAAAGTCATCCGCGAAATGATGGATATTACAATTTAAGTGCTTTGGAAAATCAGCCGTACAACTTAAAAACAAATGCTATCAAAATAATAACCTAATTTTTATATCCTAAAACATTTTTAAAATTTCCATATTTCAGGCAGAAATATTACCATCAGAAATATGTTTTGTCACGGTAGTCACGGTCTTTCAATAAGTGGCGGGGCGGAAGAATTGCATGACGTCATTATTGAAGATTCTATAGTTACCATGGCAGAAAATGGAATACATATTAAAACACACGTTGATGCTGGAGAAGGGTTAATTCAGAATGTGACCTACAGAAATATAACCTTATTGGGTAAGTCAATATGGGTGGGTTTTCAGGTTCTCCTTAGGTGAATTTTAACATTAAGTTGGAGCCTAAAATTAACGAACGTATAAAAAGCATTCCACCAAAAACAAAACAACTAAACAAGCATTACACCAAAAAAAAATTAAATAAGCATCATTTTTCCACAGAATATAATGAACTTTTGGTTTTATCCTCTATCTAATTTCATATTGAAATAGACATTGCTTACTGTACAGCAGATTTTAAATTAGAATCTTTATGCAATGTCAGTATTAACAACCATTTTAGTTAGGACGGATCATTTAGCAAGGTACAGAGCCTTCAGAAATCAGGGTTGAACAAAAGGAAATTCGTTATGTAGCGCAATAAACATCTAAGGAAATAAGAATCATGGTTCCTCATTGTAATCATGATTACTTAAGGCGGCATTTTCCACGTGGCGTCCATGTTGGCTAACTTAATTTCATTTTGACATGGTTTTTCGGCTTTAGAATTTTTAATAATATCATTATAAGTACATTAAATATAGCTTTATACCCTGCAGGCAATTTTGAGTAAATTATTTAAAGTTTTAACGTGTATAATGATTTCATTCCGAAGATTAATATGTTAAAAGATATATGGTGACATTTGTTCTGTCACTAGGACCTCAATATCCTTTGTAAATATTGTTTTTTGAGATAAATCATAAAATATCTTTAAACTTTTATTAATACGTTAAAAAATACCTATAGAATATGAAGCTATGCGTACTAAACTATAATATTACTGGTAAAAAATGTAAAGCCCAAAAACCATATCAAAATTAAATTAAGCTGGCTAACATCGATGCCACGTGGAAAATGCAGCCTTACGGAACCGCAACTTTTCCGATTCCTTTAGGTAATTATGATTACAATAAGGAATCACGATTACTGAAAATAATCATGGTTACATTTTCTGCAGTAATTGTGCTGGTGCTTACAAATTTCTCAAAAATTTTCCAGCTTTAAATTTTAAACTTTTATTTTTCAAATTATTTTTTTTATATCAGACTCCAAATTCTACGGGATCAACATCCAACAGAACTACCAAAATTTACCGGCCGGTGAACCTCAAGACGGTCCCCCGAAAAACAATATTCCTATTCATAACTTGCAGATGATAAATATTTTTGGAAATGTTCTGAACGGAGCAGTTCCAGTTTTTATTTTATGCGCTGAAGAAGGATGCTTTGATTGGAAGTGGGAAGATGTTAAAATATACGGTTCTACTCTCGACAATTGTACGAATTTTGTTCCAGATGGCTATGATTGTTGATGACGTGATGATAATAAAAGTTATTTTTTATAAGTGGCGTTTTAATTTAGTTAAGACTAGTATACAAATATATGTAGGTTGGTGAATCCCAAGACAGTTCTTTTAAAGGTACGATTTATTTCTCCACAGGACTAAACGGCATTTAGTTTATAATTTTCGAGTAAAAGACTCAACATTTTATAGTGTTAATGGCTTCTGAGATTCCCACGATACTCTATTACTTTGGCTTGAAAAAATAAATAAATGGCAGTCACTGGATCGAGCTAAACCGGCAACATTGTTTGGTGATCAAGGGCGGCGTAACGTCGGATGTGCTGCTTATCTCAGAACAGATTCAAGCGATGTTGCCGGGTCAGTTCCATGCAGTTATTGGCGACTGACACTTAATCTTTACATCGTGATACGTAACTATCACTATTTCCCTGTACAAGTATAATTTATTAATTTCTTATCTTAAGATAATTTTATTTTTTTTTCAATCACGTAAATTAGCAAACAGAAAACAGTTCACGATGTTGCTCCCACGCGTTTTGAATTTTTTCTCTATAGCAACTCTCTTAGTTGTTATAGACCCAACAAATTCTCAGAGTCAGTGTGTTATATCTGATTTTGATCAGGTCGAATCGGTAATTAAAGAATGTCGAGATATTGTCGTTGATAATTTAAAAGTACCTGGTGGACAAGAGTTGACCCTTACGTTAAATCAAGGAACGACATTAACTTTTAGAGGAAACACTTCGTTTGGATATTATGAATGGACAGGTCCATTTATACAATTCACCGGTACAGATATTATTGTTAGAGGAGAAGAAGGTAAGTCTAAGAAAAATACTGTTCATAATCTTTCTTATAAAGTGGTATTTTTAAAACCGACTGGAGTTATGGAACATCCTACATTTAACAGTTATGTATGTACAGGGTCTTCCAACGAGGACTGAACAGGGGCTCATTTTTGAGCTTCCTTGTATTTAAAGAAAAATCTAAAATAGCCAATCGATGTACTTTTTCCTGCAGAATTCAAAAATGAAACCAAAAATTTATTTGAACCTGAAACAAAAGAGTTACGCTATGGATAAGGTGTTTTTTAAATTTAACATAGCTTTTTTTATACGATTTTCGGAACGAGTGATTTTTTTTATGTCCGTTCTGATTAAAATATTTAATATTGTGACAGCTATTTTTATTAAATTTTAATGTTTTATCCAGTATAATTTAACTTCAACCTGTTTGAAACATACACTAGGTAATAAAGGTAAAATCACCTTGAAATCCTTCAAAGTCAAAAAATTTGACAAATTTACTATAATATTGCCGAAATGAAATATTCATTAGATGAGCGATTGCAGATTGTTATCTTGTTCTACAAATGCCAAGAAAATGCAAGAGAAGCAAGGAGAAGATTTATTGCAATCTCTCATCTAATGAATATTTCATTTCGGCAATATTATATTAAATTTGTCAAATTTTTTGACTTTGAAGGATTTCAAGGTGATTTTACCTTTATTACCTAGTGTATGTTTCAAACAGGTTGAAGTTAAATTATACTGGATAAAACATTAAAATTTAATAAAAATAGCTGTCACAATATTAAATATTTTAATCAGAACGGACATAAAAAAAATCAATCGTTCCGAAAATCGTATAAAAAAAGCTATGTTCCATTTAAAAAACACCTTATCCATAGCGTAACTCTTTTGTTTCTGGTTCAAATAAATTTTTGGTTTCATTTTTGAATTCTGCAGGAAAAAGTACATCGATTGGCTATTTTAGATTTTTCTTTAAATACAAGGAAGCTCAAAAATGAGCCACTGTTCAGTCCTCGTTGGAAGACCCTGTACAACTAGAATCGGGAAAAAAACTTTATTGTTTTTAATTGTTTAACGATTATAATCCAACTTGAGGTGTGTAAAGCTGGATGTACAGGAGATAAAATTATATTTTAGGATCAGTTCTTGATGGACAAGGCCCTTTTTGGTGGGATGGGCAGGGTACATGGGGAAATACAACCAAACCAAGGTTTGCCACTATCACAGTAACGAACGCAACCTTTGAAAATATTAATATTCTGAATTGCCCTGTTGGATGCATAATGATTCGAGGATCGAAAGATCTTATCATAAGAAATTGGAAGATTGATAACTTAGATGGAGATGAAGTAAGTTTACTTAGATAACTTTTAGTTATTTTCTTGAAGACCTGTTTTTTCCCAAAACAAATCTAAATACTTAATTGGACTACTTACCACCCATTACTATATTTTACTGTTTGTTAACATTATGAACCAATCATTTTCTAGTGTAGATACATAAAAAAGTTATATCGACGCTTAAGAAACAATACTATTGCCAACATAATTTTTTTTCTAATACATTGGTATTGTAGGGAGTAGCACCACCAAACAAGTTCGGTCACAACACTGACGGTTTTGGCCTTGGTGGAGGTAGCACTAATATTTTAATTGAAGATACTACCGTATATAACCAGGATGACTGTGTTGCAGTCACCAGTGGTAAGTAATACCAGATAATATAATAGGATACGGTATTGGAACGGACATCCAATAAAACATATATTATTTACCCGATTATATAAGTAGTCAGGTTGTCTACTTTGAGAAATTTTACAAAGCAGAGTCGCTAGATGGAGAAAATATCGTTCTAGTCGAAAAGATTTAACCATGATGATCATACTATCGTAGTCCGTAGCTAAATCTAAAACAGCTATTTGGATTTTTTTGCCAACTATATTAACTTTGAACAATGAAAGCAGGCCAATAAAGTATGTCATAATACGTCAAGTAAGAATAAAGTATTAAATATCCGCTTAGTCTCAGTTTGATCATTGTTTTTGTCTATACAAAGACAATGGTTTGATGTCGGTGGTAAAGTACCTAACCTTTGTACCTGTATAGGAGTTTATTGTAAGACTTTTGTAATAAATGGGACATGTGTTTGTCAAAATGTAAAGGAGTATTAAAGAAAACGCCAAAATTTTCACCTGACTTAGATACAGTAAGGGTAGAATTATTTAGACAAATTTTAAAAGTGTTATCTAATATAACTTCATTTCTTTTAGAACCAAACAGCATTAATAGACTTTTTGCTTTATTCAGAATAAGATCGTGTGCTGGTGATAAATTTGAAATATTTAAGTAGTATAAGTAGATGCTCCCCGAGTCTCCGCATGCGCAGTAGGGTCGACCTTGAACGCCCAGGTGTGCTATTGTTATTTGGCCTTGATATGCGCAGGTGTTATTCCAAGGTCAAGGTCAAGAACTTGGCCTTGAATGCGAGCAGATGTTTCTTTGTTTGGTGATGACCAGGTGGACGACGCTTATTTCAAGGTTACATTTGCTTGGTCTTGAACGCGAGCAGATGTTTCTTTGTTTGGTGATGACCAGGTGGACGACGCTTATTTCAAGGTTACATTTGTTTTGTATTTTTCGAGGTCGTCGGATGTATTCCTCCCACCATAAATAAATACTTGACCTTGGATTACTTCCTAATAAATATGGCTCATTTCGAAAATAGCTTTCATTGTCACTCATACATCGTATGCGTTAACTCTTGCTTTGGCATATAAAGTATTGTGTTTGTGGTGTGTTCTACAAGTGTTTATTCAAGGTACTTGACAGTAATTGTTTTTATTGTATTTTAAATCATGAGCATTTCAAAGCAGACCATAGCCGAAATTAATAATATGATAAACCAAGATATTCAATTTCTGGAACGTAGAAAATTCTCTACATTAACGGTGGGCAAAATTTATATGATAAAAAAAATTAATTCTTTGACTTCACGTTTTGGAAAAGCCATTATCGTCACATTGTTTGATCCAACACATCAAGCAACATTTGAAACATTTTTACCATCACGCGTAGCTGAAATTCTGACAGAGGATACTATTGAAATGATGAATAACTCCGGTGATCAGTACACCTTAACTTATTTGGGGCAAAGCTCACATGTATTCTCTGGAGGTAATACTAGAGCGTTGTTAAATTTTGGTTGTTTGTAATATATTGTTGATTATGCTATTTTAATGTTGATTTAAAATGTAATAAAATAGTTCTTGTTAAGTAAATATCGAAAAACACACACTCACACACAATCACATGTCCATTATTTTCTATTTAAGATGTGTGACTGCCCTACTGTCATTGAAAATCGAGATATGTACATTAATTGGTTATCATGTAAATTAAGAGAGCTGGCTGAAGAAATACTACACTTTGCAAATTATGGTAAATCCGATATGGGTTTTAGTGAAAGTCATTATAGGAAGTATATGAAAGACGCCTTAAATTTCACGGCTGGAGCACACACGTGCGAGAAATACCTATATGGAACCATTGATCTGGACGAATTTTGCGCTGAAATGATAAATGAAGAATTGGGAAGCTACCTATTCGAAGTGCCTCATTTACCCGATGAATTAGCTACAAAATATGGTTTGGCTCCCGCAGATGATACCACTATTCTTGATGACCTTGGAAATAAAGCAGTCACCAATGAAGTTGATAGTAAAGCATTGGGTACTGTTAGCGATGACGAAATGGAGTGTGTTCAAGAACATGAAGAAAATCTTTAATTCATTGTATAATATAATAACATGAGATGTTAAATAAATGATTAAGTACCTAAATTATTGTTTAATTCTTTTATAAATAGACAACCTTCACAAAAATCACATCAGTTTAAGCTAAAAATGGGTCGTGTTAACAACACAATTGATAAATTTGGGCGCCAAAAATTTAATGACCAAAATCACATTGTTCTTGTTGGACAACCAGGAGTTGGATTTAGATTGACCGATGATGGTCAATATGATATACAAGGGAAATCTCTAACTAATGTAGCACCACCAAAGAATCCTGGGGATGCCGCTAATCAGGAATGTGTTCTTGAACAAAGGCGTGAAATTATTAAACGACTTAGTGAATTAGTGAATAATGATGTTTTGGAATATGTTAGAAAAGAACTTAATGAAATGAGTAAAAAGCTTGCTCAAGAGGCGAATGAAGATTTTTTGCAATCTGTTACAAAAAGACTTAAGGAAATCGATTCAAAATTGTTGAATCAAGAAAAAGCTATTCAGCGTATACGTATTACGCGCATGTAGATAAAGAAACAAGTCTATTCTGTGTATGGTGACCTCGATTTTACATGGGATATGAGAGTGGAGGGGTTTGAAGGTCACCTAACAGATACAAATAGAGGAACAAAACTTTCTTGTTTCAGTCTGCATTTCAGTACTTCCAGAATACTGCATAGTAATTTATTTCCTCAAAATGCAGTCACCAAAAAGTGAACGTCAAATTGCAGTTGTTCGTCCATTCTCTGTAAACGGTCGTCAGATGTGTGCCAATTGCGAAAATTGGGAATTTATTAGTGGAATAATGGGTTTCTGTGAATGGTGTCAAAATGAGTACCATAAGAAACATTGGATGAAATCACCGCAACAAATATCTCGTGAAAATTCTAGTGAATCTCTGCAAAGTCTCGCTGTCTCAGTGGGAGGTTCATCAGAACATAATAATCACGATACGCCGGAATTCAGTCAAGAAGGGCAGCGCTGGACTTCTTCAAGCAATTTTGAAGATCTCGAAATAATTAACGAATCACCTCAAAGTCCTGTTTTCTTAGAAGGAGGAGGAGGAGGTTCATCAGAACGTAATAATAGTGAGACCATGGAATTCGACCAAGAAGGGCAGCGCTGGTAATTCCGAAAAATAGAGACAATTTAGATATAGTGTAGAAGTTTCTTATGATAGTCATGTAATTTTAAATTTATGTGAATAAGTGCGTTTTTCTAATGGTAGTGTGGATGTATTATTTAAATCTTAATAAAAATCTTTTTGTACTAAATATGTTTATTATTCACCATACATTTGAATTAACAAATCGCTCTTGATATATATTATTTCTGTGGTTCCGTTCTAAAATCCTCGCTAGCATTACATCCATTTTTCCAATTCTCCTTTGAAAACGATATCTATCAAGTATTAGTTGCTGAAAATTACTTTGTCTGGCTTGTCTATATGCAAAACACCAAACAGACATACGGCGGATAATATTTCTTTCTTCGTCAAATCTTACTTGCTTCATGGTGTATTGTAAAATGAATTTTTATTAGTTATGTCATTTATATATCGGCTGAACATAAAGAGAGTGAATTAGTTTTACTTTAAAATGGGTCGTGTTAACAACACAATTGATAAATTTGGTCGACAGAAAACTCCTGTTTGTAACAACTTATCGCGAGGGTTGCCCGGAATCGGATTTAAACTTACTTCAGATGGACATTTTGATATAGAGGGAAAATTATTAAGGAATGTTGCCCAACCGATAAATATAATGATGCTGCTACCAAAGAATATGTCCTTACCGAAGTTCATCAACTTGGTTCGCAGATAAATACCATACTTAGTAATGTGCTAGTACCGGTTTTTCAAAAAATGTTTGAAGATGATGAGACCAAAATTACGTACCTTAAGGAAAAAATGTATCAAATTCACTCACTTGCTGCACGGTATACTACAGCGAAGATAAAGGATCCAAAAAAACCAAAATGGAAACCAACCTAGATAAAGTTCTATTTAAAAACATAATTATACTGTTAAATTGAAAATAAAACGAATAATTATGAAAAGCAATATTTATTATTATTATTTATAATGCATACATACGTAACGTAAAACCTATTTGATAATATTTATACAATATCTGATTTGTCTATCCAAGAATTAAATTGATTTGGAAAACCTAACCATTTTACAAACAATTGATCGTTTTGATTGTTCTTGCGTTTTCTAAGAATTTTCTCAACTAAATAAACACCAGGGCTAGCTGTCTTTTGCAGTTCTGCTTCGTAAAAACATCCTTTAATAGGTTGACCTTCCAATGATTGTAGCAAGTAGGTAGGTGGATTTGTAATATTAACTTTTGCTATTTCAAACAGTTCCGTGGACCAGGAAGGTGTATATCCTTTGTCAAATACACCTTTGTACTTGCTAATGCGAACAACGTCACCCAAATGAAATTTTTTTTTCTTCGGAGCAATTTTCAAGTAGTCATATGCTTTAATAGGGGTATCCTCTTTTACACTGTTAGGCTTCATTCCAATGGTGCGGTGTTTAGTGTTATTATAGGTCTTCGTTATAGCTGGTAATATTTGTAACCATCTGTAAGAACCTCTAGCCGAGAATTGTTTATATAACTTATTTTTCAAAGTTCTTATAACACGCTCAACAATTGCCGCTTTTTTCGTGCTATATGTGGAATAATGGTTTATATTATATTTTTTCATGAGTGCTTGAAAGGTGCTATTATAAAATTCCTTTCCTTGATCACTCTGTAAATTGTTTGGTGCATATGATGCTTCTTCAATGATGCTTTTCATGGCATTCGTAACTTCAACACCGGTCTTATTCTTAACTGCTTTGGTGTACACGAATTTGGAGTAACAATTTATACATACAACAATGTAACGGTATCCATCATTGTCAGTAGCATATTGCTGCATTTCCGCCAAATCAATTTGCCACAAATCTCGATATCCTTTTATGACCGTACGTCTTCTAACAAAATTTTTTCTTGCTGTCCTATGTAATTCATTTACGACTTTAATTTTTTCTCGGCTAGGATCCATATTATAAGGTTCCACGTCTTATCAGACATTGAGGATGGCAACTACGTGCAAAACTTAATATATTATTCCTTCTTCTCGAAGCTCTTCCATAATTGACATAATCTCATTATCATGTCCGGTATGTCCAGCTACTTTTGACCCCCACAATAATCGTAATCTATCCACTAACTCCTTAGGTTTATTCCAATAAACATATTGAGATGATTTCGACGATAGGCGCTTTTTTGCTGGTAGTTGGATTTTGTTGTCGCCTTTTTTTCTTCCTACACCACCACCACCCAGTTTGGTTCCCATAATTAGCGGTTTTATGATTCGTAAATATTTTCTCCATCGGGTTTCCCTTAAACCACGTTTCTTGTCATAACCGTCGTAGGCCGCATCCGTCAATTTCAAAATGGTTTGGTATTTTCGAAGTACATCT
This sequence comes from Philopedon plagiatum, assembly GCA_963971165.1. Taxonomy (NCBI): domain Eukaryota; kingdom Metazoa; phylum Arthropoda; class Insecta; order Coleoptera; family Curculionidae; genus Philopedon; species Philopedon plagiatum. The sequence goes on from OZ020192.1 coordinate 11,110,619, forward strand.
AGACTAATTTCGTCTTCATTATCTAAGCATGCTGGATTTTTTAGAAAAATCAAATCGTAAAGCTCAGCCGTTCCATCGAATTCAGCAATGTTTGTTTTGTTCTTGTATAACACCATCTTTCCGTTTGTTAGAAAACGAACCACCAAGTTGCCAATATATTTTGTTGATTTATTTTCTTTTTTACCAAAGCGTACACCATACACGGTATCATAATGAGATGGCTCCAATTTTAATCCATTTAAATAATCTTGAATTGTTTTTGCGGCTGAACTGCTACCACTGGATGTGTGTGGTGATGTGTAAGATGATGTTATCGTTGATGGGGAAGGGGTTTCGAACAGTGACTCACGATTTCCACGTTTTGGTGTAGGAATTTGTGTTTTTTGCGAAATCGGTGTAGATGTTTCAAAATCCGCTTCTGTTGGATGTTCTTGAAACATTTTCGCCATTCCCACCGAGCTGCTGCTGCTACTCCGACTTTGTGGTTTAGTCGTAGTACTTGATTTTTTAGTTGCGTACTGTTGCTGCTGCTGCTTTACGGCTTTAGATATAGATTCTAGTGGTTTAGAAACTGGTTCATAAAACTTTTCCAAATCATGTTCATTCTGCACTTTAGCTGCTTTAATTTGTTTAAATTTTTTTCTAACCGCATTTGTAGTTTCCAGTAGCTTTCGTTTTAATTCGATTTCTTCATTCATGATGCTTTCAAAGCACCGTTCAACGATGAAATGATTATCCAAGTTATTATTATAGGAATATATAACTATCGAATCCCTTGCGGTATCTGCCCGAATTTACATCACTATCCTTGTCAATAACTAAAAAACCATATTTATTATCCCAACATTTAGCACACATCTCTTGAAATTGTGTAAACGTCAGGTCGGGTGAAACGTGATCGGAAAATATATGTTTCATATTCATCTCATCTTGTTTAAACATAATAATGAAGTTGGCATTATCCCGGACGAGCTGCTTAGGAACACGAGAATAGGTTTGCGCCAAGTAAAAGGCATCCACATTTTTGTGACGTCCCATGCTAAAATACGATCTTATAACGTCCTGTTTCTCACACATAACGTCATCAAAAATAAATATTGAATTAGGTTTAGCATCTGACGGTTCCACAATGTTATTTGCGTCGCTAAAAGCGTAGTAGCCAAGACCTTTGATTGGTGATAAAATTTTCTTTAAATATTCATATTTCGGTTGATAGAGCGACTTTGAGTAGATATAAGCATTTTCGAAACGCAGTCCCGAGGGGTGAGTAAGCAGCGAAATCATAACATTTGTCTTTCCACAGTTTGAAGGTCCTATTAATAATCCACGAATAGATGACGGTAGCAAAGGACCATGTCTTTTAAATAATTTTTGTTCTAGTCCAGATCCGACCTTTACATCGAGATTATCGACGGGAAGTTTTTGTTTAAGATTGACGATACGCATCTTAACAAAATCTATATTTTATACTGAACTTTCACGTAAACTATCATTCAGATGTCGCTCGTCAGACGAAGTAGACGGTCTCGTTTATCAAGTAAGACTGGAAGCGGTATTGTTAATTCAGTAATTAATAGGCTACCGTTCGAGTTACACATTCCCGGCTATCAGTATTGCGGGCCCGGGACGAAAGTAGTAAAACGTGTGGCAAGAGGAGATCAAGGAATTAATTCTTTGGATGTCGCATGCAAAAAATACGATTTAGCCTATTTGCGTAATAGTGAAAATTTAAGTGCTCGCCACCAAGCAGATCAGGAAGTCGAGCAAAGCGCGTGGAAAAGAGTAAAATCGAAAGACTCTAGCGCTAGTGAAAAAGCTGCAGCTTGGTTGGTAACCAACATTATGAAAGCGAAACAACGTTTTGGTATGGGTGTATCATCATCAAAATCGAGAAAAGCATCCACTAGAGGTAAACGTCGCTTCCAGCGCCGCCGCCGCCACACTAAAGGTAATGGCGTCGGTAAACATAAGCGAGTACACAAAGTAGCTTTTGGATCATCTATTAGACGACCCGTTCGATCAGAATTGTTAAAAGCTGGTGGGAAAAAACTTATCGAGAAAAATATCATGAAAGCATCGAAAATAGCTGCAGTAGCTGCACGTAAATCCCTAAGAATAGCCGGTGGCAAACGAAAAATTCGCACGCCTAGAATCATTCCAATTCCGAAGACTGGGGGGATATTACCGTTAATACCAATATTTGCAGGACTATCGGCCTTAGGTTCATTAGCAGGTGGTGCAGCAGGCATCGTGCGTGCCGTAAAAGCAGTAAAAAAGTCGACTGCAGAAAAAATAGGTACCGGCTTACATCTAAGTTCAAGAGGAAACGGATTATACTTGAAACCATATCGCACAGGTTTGGGATTATTTATAAACAACGGCAAAAATAAGAAATCAAAAAACTAATAGAATCCCTACCTCAAAGACCACTATCCAATATTGATATAGAAAAGTACGCCTTAAAAATGAAAATACCACACTTTCGAGGCGTATATATGAGAGATTCATTACCAGTACGCGGTCCCAAACGTTATGAGGCCGCCATTATAAATTTGGATAGTATGTCGGGTGTAGGGACTCATTGGGTAGCATATAGAAAAAGCAATTCTGATGTAACATACTACGATAGTTTCGGTGATTTACCCCCACCTATGGAATTGGTACGATATCTGCAGATGGGTTCCGAAGCGACGACGAAAATTTACTATACATACGACCGTCAACAAGAATTTGGAACAGTCTGGTGTGGACATTTGTGTTTGAAGTTTCTTTTACAATCGTAAAAAGTATGTCTTTGACACCCCAAATGGAACGTGACAACTACACCAAAATGTTGCTATCACTTAAAGCATATCGTGAAGTCGGAGGATTACAAAAAATGACAGCTGAACAGTTAGAAAATACGCCCAAAGAAGTGTTGATCGCATTAGCTCCAAATGAAATAGCACTAGTTTGGGATAGGTTACCTAATCACCTAAAAAGTGACGTCGATATATTGAAATATCAATACTGTTTCGAACATTATAATAGCAATAATTCAGATTCGGATGAGGGTGATGGACCGATACCAAAAAAAATATTTTGTTGTTATTGCAAAATTAACGATGTGAATATAAAGGCAGAAAACAGTTTAAAAACGTCCAAAGGAATAAAGCAACGCTTCAGCTTAAATCCATTTAACTGTTGCAAACAGCAATAAAATAGCTACACAAATAGTTTCGTGGTCAGTCATGTCTTACACATTCACTCTAACAGGACATTCAAGTGTCTTAAGTGCGGATTTTTACCCACCCATCGAGTTAAATACAACAAGCAAATATGGAGTTGCACTACTGGGATTTTACACATATAATTCGATTTTTAATATCGACGAAAGCAATAATTCATTCAGACATTTGAAAACAGTGATACCAAAGCATTTAAGGATTCCACCAGGAGCTTACGAAATTAATGAAATAGCAAAAGCCATGTACACCGCTTTAAAAGAGTCATGCAATGAAGTTGGTACCGATTTATTTTCATTAACAGCCAATAATAATACGTTAAAATGTGAGCTAAAGTCAAAATATAGCATCGATTTTCGAGGTAGCAATAGTATCGGCAAAGTGCTCGGATTTGGCTCTGTGCTGCTGCAAGGTGGACAACGACACGAATCAAGTACCATCGTGGACATAATGAAAGTGCGCATCGTACGTGTGGATTGTAATATAATTTCCGGAGCATACCTGAATTCTTTGGAACGTCATACGTTATTTGAATTTGATATTGACGTCGAACCCGGTTACAGAATCTCCAAAGAACCGCAAAATAATATTTATATGCCGATAATGCCGGATGGTCGTCAGTTTATCGACAACATTACTCTACGCATCTTGGACGATAGCGGTGATTTGATCGATTTTCGAGGTGAGAAAATTATAGTTAAACTAGAGTTGAAAAAAATCGTATAATGGGTTTTTGCTTTAACCGTCAACTGCATATGCTGTCAACAATTCAAGATTCAGTTAAACGACATAAAAGTAAGCAGACAACACAGTCAAGGTTCATTCGCAAGTCAGACGGACGATCGAAAACACATCCGCACAGCAATCGCCAGCTCTCCGTGAAAGATTGCAAATTTCTACAATCGATCGGTTTGAAAGTGAGAAAAATTAGAAAATGATGGCCGCTAGCAGTGACAAAATCGAAGTTTTTACCGAACCCATTTTTGATAACTCCATTATTAGTTTTCAAGAACACACATATAAACCTTACGGTTCTCCAACATTCCGCAATTCCGATGAAATTCGTATACCTGTACACTTTCAAGATATCATTTTGGATATATCGGATAGTTACATTTACATCGAAGGAACATTTAAACCCAAAGATGTTAGTAAAAAATGTTATCTATCAAATAATGCCATCGCCTTTCTATTCGACGAATGTCGTTATGAAATGGGAGGGGAGCAAGTTGCCGTCGTTCGGAAACCCGGAATTACCACAACGATGAAAACTATGGTGTCATTGGGTGCCGCACAAAATAGAGCTCTCATGGCATGCGGATGGGGTCTAGACGAAGCAAATCAAGGTATACTAGATTCCACAAGTAACGTGTTCTCCGGCAAGCTTCCTCTAAAATATCTCATGGGTTTCGCAGAGGATTATTCAAAGGGTATTTTTAACGTCAAGCAAGAGTTGATTTTAATTATCGCCCGCACTTTCAACAATTGCTATATCGGCGAAGTAGATGCAGACATTTCAATTGAAAAAATTGAATGGAAAATTCGTCACATTATTCCAGACGATCGACAGAAGTTAAAGATATTATCACGCATGAATAAAGGTGGCAGTAACGCAAACGTTCCAATGGCTTACCGTAAATGGGATCTTTACGAGCTACCTTCTTTGAGAGAAACATCGTCAGACGTATGGGCCTTAAGAACTAGCACGAGTCTCGAAAAACCGAGATATTTGATTATCGGTTTTCAACCAACTAGCTCTTCCGACAACAGAGCAAAAGATAGCACACAATTTACAACGGCCGATATAAGTGATATTAGGCTCTATCTGAACTCTGCCGTATTTCCCTACGAAAGATGGAATTTAGATTTTTCAAAGAAACTGTATGCCGCAGCCTATTATAATTATGAGAATTTTCAAGCTAGCTACTACCAGCGAGAACTGAGCGATCCTATGATGAGTTTTGCCGACTATCTTAAAAATCCGTTATTCGTAATCGATTGCAGTCACCAACCAGAAGCCGTTAGGACGTCCACAGTGGACGTGAAATTGGAGTTCGAAACACGCAAAAGTAAATTTCCTAAAGACATTAAAGTGTACGCGTTAGTTATTCACGATGCATTTTTTAGCTACAATATACTTAATGGTTCTGTTACTAACAAATCAATACATTAGTTTGAAGTTGTGTAATTCTCCAAATTATGTACTTTACATATTTAAAATAAACTTATAAACGACATATTGGAGTTTTATTCTTACTACATACGACATATTTGAGGCTTATTTTAATACTTCAAATGTGGGACTTTGGTAAATAAGGTCGAGAGATGAAGAATAGGCAGAAATTTAGGAGAGGGGTGGGGAAAAGAATGTATATAAGACGTGATTTAGAAAATTAAATTCACTCGAAGCCAAGATGTCATCAAGTTCTGATGATGGATATTCCAGTGACGACGAGCAGACCGCGGCACCAAATGTGCAACATAGGCTTGTACTGAGACCGCGAAGGCTTAGACCTAGGTATTGCATCATGCAATCCTACGTCTCATGGGGGTCTAGAGATTTGTGTATGCACTGCTACACGAGAGGATTTGGAGCTGTGATGATGGATGTTCATTTCGTCACAACTCATTTTACAGTGGGTTCGCGAGGTGATCAAAGGCGGAACCACTCGAGGTGTGCTTTGTGTAGGGAGAGACTGTTTACAGTCGTTCATCAGCAGTCTTGCCTTATTTGCAATAGAATGTAAATTCTATTACAAATAAAGCTCCTCATACGACAACCCTGCCTGCCCCCTGACAAAATCAGTCCTTTTCAGGACTACAGAATATTTGATCGTAGTTTGTAGTTAAACACTATGTTTCCTAAGGAAGATATTTCTCGAAGGAAAAATTGTGTTACTTTGGGTGAGAGATGCATTATGTGTTTAAATCATACATAGATAGCGAGAGAAAGAGCATTTGCAAGATTTAGCTTGTAGTTTTTATGTATGATAAGAACGCATATGCCTCTAGTTATTCAAAGTGACATAACTTTCTATCAAGAAACATATTTTAAAAAATAAATTCACTCTGGGTTGATACGTTCAAAAAGATACATCAGAATTTTTGTCGTTTCACATAGAACGTTGGCAAACCTGCTCTTAAGTATGACAAAAACAGACGTATCCTTTCAGTGTAACAAAATATTTCGAACAAGAAATCTATTCTATAGGAAATATTTTGTTACTCTGAAAGGATATGTTAGAACTGTTTAGCCCCACTCTCACCCCCCACCATCCTAAATGCTTTTAAAAGCGGGAGCAGCCATCACAATTTTCATTTCTCAACCAGCCATGAAGTGGGACAGGCTGATGTTAAGGACGACAAGGGAGTCCAAAATTAGCGACTATTGGGAGGCTTGGCGTTTAAAAAACGCGAATAAGCCAGCGGCTATCGTACAGCCGATCCCAAGACCGCAACCACCACCGGAGCCGGCTCCAACAGAGCCCGTGGAAGTGGTGGAAGGACCAGAGATGCTGCTGGGTCCTGAAGAAAGGGTGGCTCTCTTAGAAGAGCTAACGGCTCGTCGCCGGAGCCGTCGCAGCACTCGGCTGGAGGCACGAAGACGGCGTGCCGCACCGCGATCGGTGCAGATCGCGAGAGGGGAACAACCACTCTAGGTTTCCCTCTCCAACCCACCGCGAAAACGGCCCTTTTCAGGGCCACAAAAGATTTGATCGTAGTTTAGATATTCTTAGTCACTTTGTGTTTGACACTGAATCGGTGAAAAAATGCAAAGATGACCAAGGATGATATTTTCAGGACGTTTAAAAATAGACGTTGACATTTTTGCATAACTCTTTTCGATAATTTACCTAGAAGTGTCTAAAACTTATTTTAAGTTAAAGGTCCAAGATCCGTTAAAATTGTTATTTTTCTAACTTAAAAATTGTATCCATTTAGTTATTTCCGAGACGTATATTTTTGGAACTAAAAATCGATATTTGTCGACCCACTAAGATTTTTATTTTTGTATATTTTTAACAAAAAAAGCAACCACATTAACCCTTATATAACAAAAATATTTTTATTTCGGATCAAAGCAATGCCAACAAGCACATAACTTGTGGGTTTGCTCAGGTTTGCTTGGGTTTGTTTAGCCAATACAAATAATAAGAATTTTGATATTAATATTATTATTATTATTTGATAGTTCAAGGACATTTCAGAACATTTGACATAAAACTTTTTATGATCAAAATGATCAGACTAATCAAAATTTCAAGAATTATGGGGTTTGATCAGGTTTGCTCATGAATAACGGGAGAAGTGTAGCTCAGATCGAAAAAAGTTATAGGAAAATATTTTAGAGTAAACTTTTTGTGATAGGAAATGACTTTTCAATATTTAATTTGGAAAAATTGAAAAAGACATTTTTCAAATTTCTAATCAATTCAAAGGGGTAGTATGGGGAAGCTGTGGGGAATAGGGCGAAGGTATGAGGGATGGGTGGCATAATCGTTTTTAAATAAGACCCGAGTGATTTGAGTCATTAAAAGTAATAAGAGGTCGGTCAAAAAAGACCTAGAGAGTAGGTATGTATTTTAGGGAAAACAGGGAACTATGAAAAGATAGTCAGGTCCCAACTAATGTGAATTGTACAACTTGACTGTTATTCCGGGGTTCGGGGGCGACGCCCCCGCGGCGTTAGCGGCGCAGCCGCGTCGTTAGGTCGCGAAGCGACCTAACCTCCGCCGCCCCCGCCCCCCGGCCGCCCCCACCGCCCACCCGCTGGCCCGCCTCCGTTGCGCAAAAACCAAACGGGGTCCAGGGGCGGTAGCCCCTGGCGGGGGTTTGGGGGCGGAGCCCCCGATCTGGGGGGGCCGGAGGGGCACGAAGTGGCCACCCCGGGGTTTCTCGAGGTTTTTGGGGGTCTTTGGGGGTCTTTGGTGCAATTTTAGACCTTCCAAAACTGAATTTTATATATTTGTTTTTCTTATATCTTTGCACGTAAAACACCCTTCAGCGTTTAAGTTTGTCATCTCCTAAGGGTTCTATCATATCTTGGTAGTCGTCACAGATTCGCACCATCATCCCCTCCTGTACTTTTAGCAAGGGTGGGGGAATCTGAGGTCTTTAAAAGCAGCTCGACTCGACTGCTTACTTCATTACATTCGCTCATCCCAACATGGCATCATCAGATGATGATGGATACTTAAGCGATGATACTCCTAGGAATTTGGATAATTGGGCACTTAGACAGAGGAAAGTTTTCCCCGTCCGATCCCGCCGGGTGTGCAAGACCTTAAACCTGGTGAAGGTGGGTGATGACGGCTGGTGTATTGGCTGCTATGCCGACTTGGAAAACAAGTCGGCTGGTGACCAATTCTTCAGTGGTCATGTAACCCAAGATTTCGGTAGTCGCGCGCACATACCGAACTGTAAAGGTTGTGGAGTAGCTCTTGGTACTCTACAACATAAGAGTGCGTGCCTTATTTGTAATCGAGCCTGATTACAAATAAGATATTATACCTTGAAAATCGGTCCTTTTCAGGGCCACAGAATGTTTCATCGTAGTTTTAGTTCCCTAATGCCATAGTATATGTGGCGTTAGATAGAAAATTATATAAGTCCAGTTGGATCGAATATAATTTTCTTTGCAAAATCCGTGCTTTTCAGGACCTCAGAATATTTTGATCTTACTTGTATTTATCTAATGTCACGACATCTGTGACATTAGATAGAAATTATGTAAGTCCAGACAGATCGAGTATAAGTTTCTTTGTCGGCCGCATTTCCAGAACACAATTACACCATTTTCGAGAACTAAAAGTAGTTTTCGTCCGCCAGTATCATTTTTGGATGGAGGGCATTTGTATAATAAACTCTAGTTTGTTGGCGGTGAAAAGGTGGGGATGGAGTGGTGGAGGGGGTAGATTATCTCTATTTAAACGGTTGCGAGCGGGTCACAGAATCACTTCATTTTTAAATCTTAAAGTACGAAGATATAACTATGGATTTCGAAAGACCATTGAGTCGCGGTTCATCGGTTTTTAGCGATGATACCGTTGACATGAATGATGTCGATATGGATGACCTACTCTTGGACATCGAACGACTTCTAGACATCGAGGCAGAAGATATGTTTATTGCCTGGGAAGATGAGCGGGCAGTCGAAGAAGCAGATCTGGGTCAGGAATTGCCAAACATCGATTGGCAAAATGGGGAGTTGTCGGCTGATGAGATGGAGCCGGATTCCAGTACCGATTGGGTGCCACCACCGCCGCCGGAAGATCATGACGGTCCGGCCGATTCATCCACTTGGTGGATCACGGACCATCAGGATGAAGATGGTCCAGCTGATTCCACCAACTGATCCCGGAACCATGCCCTCCCCGATCTACCCCGACAAAATCAGTCCTTTTCAGGACTATAAAATATTTGATCGTAGTTTGTAGTTGATTCATGTCACATCCCAAGTAACATGATATTTCTCAAGAATTAATTTCTTTTGGAAAATATTGTGTTACTCTATAAAGACATGTACGTTCTTACCATACGTTAGAACTAGCTAAATTTCTAGTAAGTTCTCTACGAAAATGCCGAGAGTTTGGTCTATTATCTTACTTGTAGTAAAATTCACATTTTATTACAAATAAGATGCATGTTCTCAGCCATTGTAACGGATAGCCTCTCTTCACAGACATAACACTTTATCGCATACTTAAGTTGTGTGCATCTAACGATTACACACCTAAAGTTACGGCCCTACATTTTCCGTCTATTCGTTTTTCTATTTTGCATTTTCACACTATTTTTTGTGTGTAACTTCCGTATACTTATTTTAGAAATAAAAAAATATTGTTTCATTTAACTTCTTTTTTTATTATCATATATACAAAAACATTTTCTTTTACTTATATATACATTACTATTACAAAAATAACTTAACTCTATATTTACAATAAAATTCTAAAGCTACTTCTTATACGCTAAATTATTCATTACTTCCAGTCTTTTAACGCACTTCTCCCTTGTCCTTTTAGTTTCCTCCAATTTCACCCGCAGTTCATTAATCTGTCTTTCAAAGTCCGCCTCATCACTATCACACTTTTTTAGTTCGCGCAGTAGTTTTTCCCTATACCTATATGCCGCGGAGAAGACGCACTTTTGGCTCGCCGAAAACTCGTTCAACCAGTCCGGCTCCTCAGCAGTTGTTGCTGACTGCTGCGATTCCTCGTACGATCGCTTGCATCGCATCTTGACCGGTTTGCGGCACTTCCCACGTCCTATTGTTGGTGATAGTGGTGCACCCGCGATCGGAGGCATGGACTTCGGCGGCTCGGGCGTTGTCGAGTTTGGGCCTTCATTAATGATGACGACCGGTGACAGAGGCTTCGGTGGCTGTGACGTCTCCAAAAAATCGGGAAATTCTACTGGCACTGATGGGCGTTTGAACTGGAATTTCTTCTTCTTCTTTTCACCCTCGGCAGCCGCATAGAATTCACCTTTATTAATGGTGGCCGTCTTGGGTTTGGTCAGAAGTTTTTGTAGTTTCGATGTTGGCCCCCGCCTCGCCTTTTTGATCACCACATCACTTATAATATTAATTCGGCCTCCATCCTCCTCAGTCCACTTGTTGACGTAGTCAACCGCCGAATTAACTGTCTCCTTTTTCGCGTCTACTTCTTCCACAAACGCAGTGTTCAGCACGTCGTCATTGTGCCATTCTTCGAAGACACCTGGGGTCAGCAGGTCAATCACTTCCTGCCCCATCAACTCTGCTTGGATACTTCCATCCAAGTTAAACGCATTTAACAACGACTCACTACCGGAATTCATTTTTCTAACTAACTAACTCACTGCACTAAACTGACAAATGTATTTACTTGGCGAACTGTTCTAGCGAACTATGAAATGCTCTGCCTAGCAAACCAAATTTATACTTATCACCCCACCATAAACTCCCCCACTCTATCTGACGGTTGATGCTTTGGAGGCCAAACAAGTTCATTCAACTTACAAGGTTGCGTTCAACGGCTAGACAGCGATTCAAGGACATATTTTCAAGGTAATCGTGAGTCCTTACTTCTGTTATTGTTTGTGCTCTCAAGGTTATATGATCCAGACAACCCATATTTATAGACGCTCTCTTTCCTTCGATGACTATTATCAGAAACTATAATGTTGCCAGCAGATCAAGATAACAATCGTCCAGCTGAGACTTTTTCAGGAGCACAAATAATAATTTCTGCTGTTTGCTATAATTGTAAAAGAGAAGTATATATTTGGACTGACCACATGCAATCTTACAGTTACATTGAATTGTTGAGAGTAAGGATTGTTAAGTGTCATTACTGTGGAACGCTGATGTGTCGACGAGGGCCGATTAACAGATCTGATATGTTGAGAAGACAATGGATGCTACGAGAAGTTTATAAGCAAGACATTAATTAATTTTTATTTTTGTAACTTTATTACTATATTGTAAAATAAAACAACATATTATTGAAACAATTATCTATGTATTTTACTGTCCTGCGTTACAAAATTTCAACTATTGCTATTACTATAGTGGTTAATAAAACTACGTGACATTGGAGTTAATATTTTTTTATTTTTCTAAAACATAGACTTTCCAACATTTTTCTAATTATAACTAATATTTTCGGGTAAAAAACTTTGCATAGCTTGTATTAACATATTTAGGTTATCTTCAGGGTTTGTTTCGTAAAACTTTATGTCTGGGTGCCCCCAAGGTAGAGTTTTTGTTGTTGATGGTATAATATAACGTTTATCGTCGTGGTGAGATAAAGCAACTTTATTAATTATTTCGGTATAAACGTCGTGTTTATAACTTCGAAAGGTTTTCATTTTTCGAAATATCTGACCACCACGTTCTACGATATTCCGATAATCTTCCAGGTGAAGCTGTTTTTCAATTACACGTTTTTTTATACCTTTCGCTTTTTTAATTTCGCTACTGACTGAGTTTATGTAATAAGCTTTGGCTCCGGTACCAAAAAAGCTTATTATTGGATCACCTGGAAATTCATCCTTCATTCTACCTACTACTGACTGACTTTTTTTTATGTTAAAAATATTTCCTTCGGTATAATTGGATGTATCGAATTTATCCGGATTTTCTGCAATTATGCGATAAAAATTGTCGGTGTAAACTTTTAATATTAACGAATCTGTGTCTGTATACAGTAAAGAAGCATTTTTGCCAAATTTTGTTTTAATGAATGAGTAGAAAAAATCATAAATTACTGTTTTCGACATGTCCAGTATGGAAAATCCGATATATGAATGGCAACGAATTCTTTATTAAAAACCGTTGAACTTTTAAAATAAGGACGAGAAATTAATGCTCGTGCCCCAATTTTATTCCTGTCATTTTCCCATCGGGTAACTAGTTTTATATCATTACGATTCTCCACATTTTCCATGGTCTTGCCAAAAACAGCATTAATGATTAATTTAAAAGTGTCTTTACCAAACTTTGTTGTTGCCCTATTGCGCAAATCTGTATTTAAGTCGATATATGTCTTTAACCATGGGGATTGATTAAATTTTAAAATTCTGTGTGTTTGCATTACCATTAGGCCGTTATTGATTGCTTGTTTTAATGTTCGGTAATGAATGATGTATTTCTTTTTATCGTTTAAATTCGGAATTAACTTTGAAAATTTTGCCGATTCCGTGGGTGGTACAATATTTTCAACTAAAAAGGGTAAGTCGGAATGGTCATCATATAGCGTATCCGGATAATGAACGTCAACTTCCAAAACGTATCCTTCTGGACCATTATCGTCCACATCCATAATATTTAAATTTAAAATTTCATGCTCTGATAACCATCTAAAGCCGCCAAATGGTAATGCCTGCGACATACTATGACCGTATAGATTTGTTGCATCAAGATAAACAATGAAAGATGATGGTTCGTTAGGGTCGTAGTTTGGTACATATATGTTGTTGGCAGCGTGCATCCTTTCTGAACACTGACTTATACCGCCTCGAATACCTTTTTTGAAAAAATGAACCGTGTCGATATCAGTCAATAGCTCTAACTCTACCTTAGAAATACGCAACATACAATCAAACGAATAACTTGGAAGGGTATAGTACTGTGCTGGATCCAGTTTATACGTTTCTAAACAAGTATCGCGAAACTGTTCAAAAACATCGGTTAGTAATAAAACATCAGATTTCAAATATAAATCCGAATAGTCCCCCAAATTCTTACAATTAAATGTGTCCCACACCTTTTTAGCTCTATCATAATCTTCATCGCTAATGTGCTCCTCTGACAAACTATCATAAAACTGATTTTTTGTGGGTAAAGTTGGATGGTTCATTTTCTCCATTGAATCGACAAAACTATAGGGAAAAACACCTTTTTTGCGCATTAAATTAAACTGCTCATTATCAGAAAAATATTTTCCTGTTTCCCTGAAACTACCCACAGCTAATCCATTACCCAAATTTTCCAGCGAAGTTGATAGAAATTTAAAACTATCGATGAACCGCAATTTCAAATATTTTTTCTTTATTGTCCCACTTTTATTATCGACATAATCGTGAACGTAAATACTTTTCGTAAATGAAATATACTTTTCCTTGCTTTGAGCTAAAACATCGATCTTGTCTCCGTGACGACACAACTCTTTAATAAACATGTGGCAATCGTACCCGCTCAAGTTATGAAATATAATTGGAATAAAATTGGGTAACTTATAATTTAAATTGCAAATCGAATGAGCAGCACCAGGTCTTTTTTTCCCAGTTATGTGACAGTGGTCCTTTACTTTACAATTATTATTTTCAAAAGGTCGTTCACATATACCACATTTTGTGGCATTATTGAACTCCGCTATTTGGTCCACCGTTAAAGTTTCCATTGCTTTTATATCTCTTAAGTATGTATTGTAAAGAGATCTTAAATCACTTTCAAGTCGAGAAACGAAAACCTGGGCTGCGTCGTTTCCCCGGTAGAGCTCAAATTTTGAAATCGAATCGTCAAAGGAGCACTTAATTAAATACGCAAAAGAATATGGTTCATGTTTGATGCTTTTGACTAAGTAAGAATTTGTGGGATTTGGTTCCACAGTATCCAGCGGTTTAAGCACCGATTCAAAATCCGCGTAAACGACAAACGGTACACGCATTTGCTTTTCTATGTTTTCAAATTTTAATATATTTTCACTTACACTCCTTCCAAATTTATCTATTTTTAAATTTAGTGATGGTGTTAATGAATATTTGTGGTTACAGTCATTTTTTTGGTGTGATATCAAAGATGATGGTGAACTAAAATATATCAAACAACCATCACAAAAATACATTTTATCTCTACGCGATGTAATTTGACTGGAACATAATTTCGATAAGTCTTTTATCCAACAATAATGACTTTTAGAACAACGCGTATCACAAATATGCTCATCATCATCTTTAATACTACAATCCTTTGTTATTAACAACAAGTTGACATGTCTGTTAAGTTTTCTACCCGAATACCTTAATGGACCGACAACTTCATACTTTAACATATTATTTTCGAAAATTTTTTGCAAACCATAAATGTTAACTGAAATATTATTCATTTCTTCAAATTTTGATATATCACGCAACTTTACTGGAAAGTCTATACCTGTAAAACTCAGCAGTCTTGAATAGTGTGGATAAGATTGAATCTGTGATGCTCTTCTAGTGGCGGGGCACAAAGCAGACACGATTGACCACGCAAAACAACACTCATCTTGATTAATCACATTGATGATGGCTTTTTTCAATTCGATGAATCGGGGTAACTTTATATATGAAGATCCACCAAAAGGTTTATACTCGTTGACATTTACTTCCAGGTATAGAATTTTTTCCAGAGCCCAACCTACGAAAACAAGAAAGAGTGACATAAGTATTTATTTTATTTTTAGTCGTTAATTTATAACATACCTGAATCTTTTTCCTGAAACTCAGTCGATTGAGTCTTCATGGCTTCCACTAATGATTGATATATGTCTTCCAAATCGCTTCCTGAAGTAACAATTTCATTGCGTGTATTAAATGACTTGTCACTGTACATATTATCTTGTGTTGGTAAAAGATACCGACCAACAACCACCATATTAACTTTCAAAGCACAACGCACTCTTACTAGGTCACTTACTACCTCTAACACTTTTGCTTTAATTTCATCAAAAAATAATGAATAGTCAGTATGTTCATTATCACTTGATATACGGTATGTGGCAATCCTATTTCTAAAAGCACTGGACACGAGTTCAACACCAGCTGATATTGGTGAACATGCATTACTTTTATGGTGTATTGTTCTTTGATGAGCTGCCATTCGATTTGCTGGTATGGTTATATTGCAGCAAGTGCAAGTAGGCACCTCAGATGTTGATGCCCCATCGTCAACTTTTCGCTGTTTTCCACCATGTATATTTGCAAATCGTGCTACGCACGATTCTCTTTTATGTCGTAACATATTATAACTCTGGGTAAACGATTTACCACAATTTTCACACACGTACGCCATGACTTTCAAATTAACTTGCTTGAACCGTTTTACTCAACACAATGTTCTATACTAAAATTTAATTCCCCCTACCCTCATATATACCGAACCACATTAGACCCAACCCACTCGATCTTCATACCAAAACATGTTACACCCCAATAATAACTCAAGGTAAACTAACATCACAAATGTAACCTTGAAATAAGCGTCGTACACCTGGTCATCATCAAACAAAGAAACATCTGCTCGCATTCATTGAAAATATGCATCGCAAATGTAACCTTGAAATAAGCGTCGTCCACCTGGTCATCACCAAACAAAGAAGCAGCTGCTCGCATTCATTGAAAATATGCATCGCAAATGTAACCTTGAAATAAGCGTCGTCCACCTGGTCATCACCAAACAAAGAAACATCTGCTCGCGTTCAAGACCAAGCAAATGTAACCTTGAAATAAGCGTCGTCCACCTGGTCATCACCAAACAAAGAAACATCTGCTCGCGTTCAAGGCCAAGTTATTGACCTTGACATTGGAATAACACCTGCGCATATCAAGGCCAAATAACAATAGCACACCTGAGCGTTCAAGGTCGACCCTACTGCGCATGCGGAAACTCACTAAGCATCTACTTATACTACTTATTTATAAGGTCATTATTAATTAAGTTTGCTGTTCTATCAACCTCGATCGGAGAAAAGAAAAAATACAATTGAAAGTCATCCGCGAAATGATGGATATTGCAATTTAAGTGTTTTGAAAAATCAGCCGTACAACTTAAAAACAAATGCTATCAAAATAATAACCTAATTTTTATATCCTAAAATATTTTTCAAATTTCCATATTTCAGGCAGAAATATTACCATCAGAAATATGTTTTGCCACGGCAGTCACGGTCTTTCAATAAGTGGCGGGGCGGAAGAATTGCATGACGTCATTATTGAAGATTCTATAGTTACCATGGCAGAAAATGGAATACATATTAAAACGCACGTTGATGCTGGAGAAGGGTTAATTCAGAATGTGACCTACAGAAATATAACCTTATTGGGTAAGTCAATATGGGTGGGTTTTCAGGTTCCCCTTAGGTGAATTTTAACATTAAGTTGGAGCCTAAAATTAACGAACGTATAAAAAGCATTCCACCAAAAACAAAACAACTAAACAAGCATTACACCAAAAAAAATTAAATAAGCATCATTTTTCCACAGAATATAATGAACTTTTGGTTTTATCCTCTATCTAATTTCATATTGAAATAGACATTGCTTACTGTACAGCAGATTTTAAATTAGAATCTTTATGCAATGTCAGTATTAACAACCATTTTAGTTAGGACGGATCATTTAGCAAGGTACAGAGCCTTCAGAAATTAGGGTTGAACAAAAGGAAATTCGTTATGTAGCGCAATAAACATCTAAGAAGAATCATGGTTCCTCATTGTAATCATGATTACTTAAGGCGGCATTTTCCACGTGGCGTCCATGTTGGCTAACTTAATTTCATTTTGACATGGTTTTTCGGCTTCAGAATTTTTAATAATATCATTATAAGTACCTATATTAAATATAGCTTTATATCCTGCAGGCAATTTTGAGTAAATTATTTAAAGTTTTAACGTGTATAATGATTTCATTCCGAAGATTAATATGTTAAAAGATATATGGTGACATTTGTTCTGTCACTAGGACCTCAATATCCTTTGTAAATATTGTTTTTTGAGATAAATCATAAAATATTTTGAAACTTTTATTAATACGTTAAAAAATACCTATAGAATATGAAGCTATGCGTACTAAACTATAATATTACTGGTAAAAAATGTAAAGCCCAAAAACCATATCAAAATTAAATTAAGCTGGCTAACATCGATGCCACGTGGAAAATGCAGCCTTACGGAACCGCAACTTTTCTGATTCCTTTAGGTAATTATGATTACAATAAGGAATCACGATTACTGAAAATAATCATGGTTACATTTTCTGCAGTAATTGTGCTGGTCCTTACAAATTTCTCAAAAATTTTACAGCTTTAAATTTTAAACTTTTATTTTTCAAATTATTTTTTTTATATCAGACTCCAAATTCTACGGGATCAACATCCAACAGAACTACCAAAATTTACCGGCTGGTGAACCTCAAGACGGTCCCCCGAAAAACAATATTCCTATTCATAACTTGCAGATGATAAATATTTTTGGAAATGTTCTGAACGGAGCAGTTCCAGTTTTTATTTTATGCGCTGAAGAAGGATGCTTTGATTGGAAGTGGGAAGATGTTAAAATATACGGTTCTACTCTCGACAATTGTACGAATTTTGTTCCAGATGGCTATGATTGTTGATGACGTGATGATAATAAAAGTTATTTTTTATAAGTGGCGTTTTACTTTAGTTAAGACTAGTATACAAATATATGTAGGTTGGTGAATCCCAAGACAGTTCTTTTAAAGGTAAGATTTATTTCTCCACAGGACTAAACGGCATTTAGTTTATAATTTTCAAGTAAAAGACTCAACATTTTATAGTGTTAATGGCTTCTGAGATGCCCACGATACGCTATTACTTTGGCTTGAAAAAATAAATAAATGGCAGTCACTGGATCGAGCTAAACCGGCAACATTGTTTGGTGATCAAGGGCGGCGTAACGTCGGATGTGCTGCTTATCTCAGAACAGATTCAAGCGATGTTGCCGGGTCAGTTCCATGCAGTTATTGGCGACTGACACTTAATCTTTACATCGTGATACGTAACTATCACTATTTCCCTGTACAAGTATAATTTATTAATTTCTTATCTTAAGATAATTTTATTTTTTTTTCAATCACGTAAATTAGCAAACAGAAAACAGTTCACGATGTTGCTCCCACGCGTTTTGAATTTTTTCTCTATAGCAACTCTCTTAGTTGTTATAGACCCAACAAATTCTCAGAGTCAGTGTGTTATATCTGATTTTGATCAGGTCGAATCGGTAATTAAAGAATGTCGAGATATTGTCGTTGATAATTTAAAAGTACCTGGTGGACAAGAGTTGACCCTTACGTTAAATCAAGGAACGACATTAACTTTTAGAGGAAACACTTCGTTTGGATATTATGAATGGACAGGTCCATTTATACAATTCACCGGTACAGATATTATTGTTAGAGGAGAAGAAGGTAAGTCTAAGAAAAATACTGTTCATAATCTTTCTTATAAAGTGGTATTTTTAAAACCGACTGGAGTTATGGAACATCCTACATTTAACAGTTATGTATGTACAGGGTCTTCCAACGAGGACTGAACAGGGGCTCATTTTTGAGCTTCCTTGTATTTAAAGAAAAATCTAAAATAGCCAATCGATGTACTTTTTCCTGCAGAATTCAAAAATGAAACCAAAAATTTATTTGAACCACAAACAAAAGAGTTACGCTATGGATAAGGTGTTTTTTAAATGGAACATAGCTTTTTTTATACGATTTTCGGAACGAGTGATTTTTTTTATGTCCGTTCTGATTAAAATATTTAATATTGTGACAGCTATTTTTATTAAATTTTAATGTTTTATCCAGTATAATTTAACTTCAACCTGTTTGAAACATACACTAGGTAATAAAGGTAAAATCACCTTGAAATCCTTCAAAGTCAAAAAATTTGACAAATTTACTATAATATTGCCGAAATGAAATATTCATTAGATGAGCGATTGCAGATTGTTATCTTGTTCTACAAATGCCAAGAAAATGCAAGAGAAGCAAGGAGAAGATTTATTGCAATCTCTCATCTAATGAATATTTCATTTCGGCAATATTATATTAAATTTGTCAAATTTTTTGACTTTGAAGGATTTCAAGGTGATTTTACCTTTATTACCTAGTGTATGTTTCAAACAGGTTGAAGTTAAATTATACTGGATAAAACATTAAAATTTAATAAAAATAGCTTTCACAATATTAAATATTTTAATCAGAACGGACATAAAAAAAATCAATCGTTCCGAAAATCGTATAAAAAAAGCTATGTTCCATTTAAAAAACACCTTATCCATAGCGTAACTCTTTTGTTTCTGGTTCAAATAAATTTTTGGTTTCATTTTTGAATTCTGCAGGAAAAAGTACATCGATTGGCTATTTTAGATTTTTCTTTAAATACAAGGAAGCTCAAAAATGAGCCACTGTTCAGTCCTCGTTGGAAGACCCTGTACAACTAGAATCGGGAAAAAAACTTTATTGTTTTTAATTGTTTAACGATTATAATCCAACTTGAGGTGTGTAAAGCTGGATCTACAGGAGATAAAGATATATTTTAGGATCAGTTCTTGATGGACAAGGCCCTTTATGGTGGGATGGGCAGGGCACGTGGGGAAATACAACCAAACCAAGGTTTGCCAACATCACAGTAACAAACGCGACTTTTGAAAATATTAATATTCTGAATTGTCCTGTTGCATGCATAAAGATTCGAGGATCGAAAGATCTTATCATAAGAAATTGGAAGCTTGATAACTTAGATGGAGATGAAGTAAGTTTATCCAGATAACTTTTAGTTATTTTTTTGAAGACCTATATGTTTTCCCAAAACAAATCTAAATACTTAATTGGATTACTTACCACCCATTATTATATTTTACTGTTTTTTAACATTGTGAACCAATCATTTTCTAGTGTAGATACATAAAAAAGTTATGTCGGCGCATAAGAAACTATACTATTGCCAGCATAATTTTTTTTCTAATACATTGGTATTGTAGGGAGTAGCACCACCAAACAAGTTCGGTCACAACACTGACGGTTTTGGCCTTGGTGGAGGTAGCACTAATATTTTAATTGAAAATACTGCCGTTTATAACCAGGATGACTGTGTTGCAGTCAGCAGTGGTAAGTAATGCCAGAGAATATAATAGGATACGGTATTGGAACGGACATCCAATATAACATATATTATCTACCCGATTATACCTACACACATCGCTACTTCTGATTGGTTTATTAAATAAGTAGTCAGGTTGTCTACTTTGAGAAATTTTACAAAGCAGAGTCGCTAGATGGAGAAAATATCGTTCTAGTCTGAAAGATTTAACCATATCGAAGATATACAATGAGGTGAAAGATGATAATACTATTGTAATCCGTAGCTAAATCTAAGATGGATCTTAGATTGGATTTTTTTGCCAACTATATTAACTTTGAACAATCAAAGCAGGTCAATAAAGTATGCCATAATACGTCGAGTAAGAATAAAATATTAAACAACCGCCTAGTCTCAGTTTGATCACTGTTTTCGTCTATACAAAGACAATGGTTTGAAGTCGGTGGTAAAGTAATCTTTGTACCTCTATAGGAGTTTATTGTTAGATTTTTGTAATAAATGGGACATGTGTTTGTCAAAATGTAAAGGAGTATTAAAGAAAACGCCAAAATTTTCACCTGACTTAGATACAGTAAGGGTAGAATTATTTAGACAAATTTTAAAAGTGTTATCTAATAGAACTTCATTTCTTTTAGAACCAAACAGCATTAATAGACTTTTTGCTTTATTCAGAATAAGATCGTGTGCTGGTGATAAATTAGAAATATTTATAAGGTCATTATTAATTAAGGTTGCTGCTCTATCAACGTAGACCGGGGAAAAGAAAAAATACAATTGAAAGTCATCCGCGAAATGATGGATATTACAATTTAAGTGTTTTGGAAAATCAGCCGTACAACTTAAAAACAAATGCTATCAAAATAATAACCTAATTTTTATATCCTAAAGTATTTTTAAAATTTCCATATTTCAGGCAGAAATATCACCATCAGAAATATGTTTTGCCATGGCAGTCACGGTCTTTCAATAAGTGGCGGGGCGGAAGAATTACATGACGTTATTATTGAAGATTCTATAGTTACCATGGCAGAAAATGGAATACATATTAAAACGCACGTTGATGCTGGAGAAGGGTTAATTCAGAATGTGACCTACAGAAATATAACCATATTGGGTAAGTCAATATGGGTGGGTTTTCAGGTTCCCCTTAGGTGAATTTTAACATTAAGTTGGAGCCTAAAATTAACAAAAGTATAAAAAGCATTCCACCAAAATAAAATTAAATAAGCATCACTTTTCCACAGAATATAAAAGCATACGTAAAAGCATGAACCTTTGGTTTTATCCTCTATCTAATTTCATATTGAAATAGACATTGCTTACTGTTCAGTAGATTTTAAATTTTAATCTTTATACATTATAAGTATTAACAATCATTTTAGTTAGGACGGATCATTAAGCAAGGTACAGAGCCTGCAGAAATCAGGGTCGAACAAAAAGAAATTAGATAGGTATGTAGCGCAATAAACATCTAAGGAAATAAGAATCGTGATTTCTCATTGTAATCATGATTAATTAAGACGGCATTTTCCACGTGGCGTCCACGTTGGCTAACTTAATTTGATTTTGACATGGTTTTTCGGCTTTAGAATTTTTAATAATAGCTTTGTTCGCGGAGACGATCCGTGACCAGTCCGTAACCTGTACAAGTTAAATAATCCCAAACATTTATGCGCATGTGCGATTCGAAACCGATCAGGAATTGACAAATCTCCGCGAACGTTTTTGGTGAACGTGCTTGTCCGGAACATCTGCGAATCACTTAACCTTAACATATTTTATTATTTTGAATTAAATTTTTAGACTGAACAACCTAATTTAACATTATATAATGATTAAAATTGCCACAAAGACATATTTGTTCTGTTACGAGTAATTTTAAATACAAGAATAATTGAATATACTAGAGCATATTATTATATACAAATTTATATCTACCTTTATACAACTAACAGCATATGAAATTTAACTGTTCGTTATCGCAAAATACAGCCCGCCCAAAATTAAACGACAATTTTCAAACAAATTTCACACTGCACTTGCGCGGACAAATAATTCATGCCATAATCCTCGGATCGTTTTGACTGGTTACGGATGTGTCCTGAACTTGTTCTCGCCTCACCGCGAACGCCAAATTTATTGTCAAAATCAGTGATTTTCTGCACCGCGAACGCAAATAATCACAAAACGCACGCGCACTTGTCACGGACTAGTTCCGGATCGTCTCCGCGAACAAAGCTAATAACATTATAAGTATTTTAAATATAGCTTCATATCCTGCAGGCAATTTTCAGTCAATTATTTAAAGTTTTAACATGTTTAATGATTTCATTGCGAAGATTAATATGTAAAAAGATCGATGGTGACATTTTTTCTGTCACTAGGACCTCAATATTCTTTGTAAATATTGTTTTTTTAAAAATAAATCATAAAATATCTTTAAACTTTTATTAATACGTTAAAAAATACATATAGAATATGAAGTTTACTTAATATACTATAATATTACTGTTAAAAAAATTTAAAGCCCAAAAACCATATCAAAATGAAATTAAGTTGGCCAACATGGATGCCACTGGGAAAATGCCGCCTTAAGGAATCGCAACTTTTCCGATTCCTTTAGGTAATTATGATTACAATAAGGAATCACGATTACTGAAAATAATCATGGTTACATTTTCTGCAGTAATTGTGCTGGTGCTTAAAAATTTCTCAAAAATTTTCCAGCTTTAAATTTTAAACTTTTATTTTCAAATTATTTTTTTGTATATCAGACTCCAAATTCTACGGGATCAACATTCAACAGAACTACAAAAATTTACCGGCCGGAGAACCTCAAGACGGTCCCCCGAAAAACAATATTCCTATTCATAACTTGCAGATGACAAATATTTTTGGAAATGTTCTAAACGGAGCAGTTCCAGTTTTTATTTTATGCGCTGAAGAAGGATGCTTTGATTGGAAGTGGGAAGATGTTAAAATATATGGTTCTACTCTGGACAATTGTACGAATTTTGTTCCAGATGGCTATGATTGTTGATGACATGATGATAATAAAAGTTATTTTTTATAAGTGGCGTTTTAATTTAGTTAAGGCTTGTATACAGCTATATGTAGGTTGGTGAATCCCAAGACAGTTCTTTTAAAGGTACGAGTATTTCTCCACTGGACAAAGCGGCATTTAGTTTATAGTTTTCAAGATAAAATGTCAGTAAATAATAATTAAAAATAAAATTTATAGTAACCGCTTTTGCCTGAAAGGAGCAAAGTTGCCGAGATATTTGGGACCATTTAATTTTACCATAGTTGTGAAAGCACACCCCTCTCTGAAAGAGTTAATATGTCAAAAAGGAAAACACTTTTCAACCGCATTAGATTTTTACAATTCGATTCCTTTATTTTAGTCTGGGAATTGAGTTTTTCCAAAACCTAGACCAGACTAACACGGATTCTGATACCTTAAAACGGCGGACGCAATAATATTTTAACTGATAAAAAAATAATGTCGCATTTCCTTAAAAACTGCTCCATGAAAATGTTTCCAATATTTTCTGAACCTACATGGTCGCTTTACTTTAGGAACCTCGTAAGTCTGTTTCTTTTCAAAAATGAGTATTTCTCTTGTAACTTGCATTTTAGGCCCGTTTTCAATCCTTGTTAGGTTAATTAAATTTTTATCTCATTTATTGTAAGTACCTAGGTATTATAAAACTAAATTTACCGAACAATATCTTTCTTCGGAAATAATTTATTTTTACTCTAATTAATTTTTAGGAATTTAGTGCGTGTACATAAAGAACAAACCTAACAAAGTAGTCTTGGTTCAGCATTTTAATTGACATATTTTTATTTTTCTTTCATCCTGCAAAATTAGCTTGGAGGGACATACGAGCTTTTTAAAGTAAAACAATGATTTATTGATTAATGTAAAATTATGCAATATAAACTGCAACAAGGAACCACAAACTACTGAAACTACGCCTGTCGTTTTTAAAAATTCATGGATTTAAAGTTTAATCGTCATAGGGTATTAGTCCTGGTTAAGGAGATGCGTACAGCCAAGTGACGTAAAGTACAGAACCAAATTAAAATATGATAGTATGCAGTACAAACAGGAACAAGGAATCACAAACTACGCTTCTCGTTTTCAGAAATTTCTGGACGATAAGTTTACGCATCACAAGGTATTCCTGGTTCAGGAGATGCGTGGCCAAGCGATGCAAAGTATAGGACTTAATTAAAATGTGATAGTATGCAGTACGAACAGGAACAAGGAACCACAAGCTACGCATTTCGTCTTCATAAATTTATGAACTGGAAATTTACGCCCCACAAGGTATTACTGGTTCAGGAGAAGCGTGGGCAAACTACGCAAAGTACAGGACTAAATCAAACTGGCATAGTACGCTGCAGTACAAACATGAACGGGGAACCACAAACTACGCTTCTTGTCTTCAAAAACTCCTGGACGGTAAGTTTACGCACCACAAGGTATTCTTGGTTCAGGAGATGGGTGGCCCAGCGATGCAAAGTACAGGACCAAATTAAAATGTGATAGTATGCAGTACAAACAGGAACAAGGAACCAGAAACTACGCTTTTGGTCTTCAAAAGTTTATGAGCTGGAAATTTACGCGCCACAAAGTATTCCTGGTTCAGGAGAAGCATGGGCAACCTATGCAAAGTACAGGACCAAATAAAAATGTGATAGTATGCTGTATAATAGGAACAAAGGACGACAATCTAGTACGCTTGTTGTTTTCAGAAATTCATGGACGGGAAATCTTCACGCCACAAGTATTCCTGGTTTAGGAGAGGCGTATAGCCAAGTGACGCAAGGTACAGAACCAAATTAATACATTATGGTATGTGTTATGATATGAACATTAATGTAAATAACGTATTACCAGTTTTACCTTGACTAGTGTATAAGTTGTTGAGTTGTCATTAGATATAAAAAGTCAATCTTAAAATAAAAGACTTCATTTTATAAATACGTATAATTCATTATATGGTGGCAGCGGAAAACTGAAAATTGAATATTAATCAGGAGTAATGACCAGTGCATCATTAAAACCACCAAAAGAGTTTGAACCTGGAACCGATCCAGCAGTCTCATGGGTCAAATGGAAGCAGAAAATTGAACTGTACTGGACTGCAGCGGAATTGGAAAAGGCTACAGTTGTAAAGCAGAGAGCAACTTTGCTCCATATATTAGGAGATTACGCTTTGGACATTTATAATACATTAGAATTTAAAGAAAAAGATGAAGAAAAAACTGTAGTTGTCATTTTAAAGAGGCTGACAGACCATTTTCTACCATATAAAAATGAAACTTATCTGCGATTTCTATTCTTTACTTGCAATCAAGCAGAAAATCAGCCGATTGATGAGTATGTGACAATTCTTAAACAAAAAGCTGCCAACTGTGATTTTGGTAGTTTATTAGATTCATTATTACGCGATAGACTAGTATGTGGAATAAATAATAATATTCTTAGAGAAAAACTTTTGAGTATAAAGGATTTGACATTAACCAGGTGTATTGACATATGCCGTGCCGAAGAAGAATCGAGAAAACAAGTAAAAATTATGTCAGGATCCATATCAGATGAGGCGGTAAATAGGTTACAAGTTATAAATAAAAATCGAAACAGAAAGATTGAAGACAATTCAAGGATGGAATATTTAGCTAAGAAGAGAAACTGTCAAAGGTGCAACACCAGTCATATTATTGGAAAATGTCCTGCATGGGGAAGAACATGTAACAAATGTGGAAAAACAAATCATTATACGTCATGCTGTAAGACAAGAAATGTGTACGGTTTAAGAAATGAAAAGTTAGATTATTTTGAAGATAAAGAAGATGCAGAGGTAGAACCTTTAAATATAGAAGTTATAAAAGAAGATAAGCAGGTATACAAAATAAATTTTAATAACAATTTAAGTGAATGGACTGAAAAAATAAGTGTAAATGGAATATGCATAAGCTTTAAATTAGACACAGGGAGTCAAGCAAATATTTTACCTATTAATATATACAATAATTTGAAATATAAACCAAGAATCACAAAAGCTAGTAAAACATTGCTAGTGTACAATAAAAATAAATTAAACATAATCGGAGTATGTTATTTAGACTGTAAATATAAAGATATTGAAAAGGGTTTTGAATTTTATATTTTAAAAGAAAATTATGAACCCATTCTTGGCCTTAAAGCGTGTGTAAATTTACATCTCATACAAAGAGTAGAATCTATTTTCAACACAAAAGAAGCTGTTGAAAATAATGATATTACGTCTGCTATATCCATAATTAATAAATATTCTGACGTCTTTAAGGGACTTGGGTGTTTTGATAAGCCATGCACAATAAAATTACAAGATAATGCTGTTTCAAACATTTCCAGATGTAGAAAGATTCCTATTGCACTACACGGTAGAGTTAAAGAAGCACTAGAGAAACTTCAAAATCAAGGAATTATCGTCAAGGTGGAAGAAGCAACAGATTGGGTCAATGCTATGGTAGTGAGAGAGAAAAAGGATGGTTCAATACGGCTATGCATGGATCCAAGACCACTGAATAAGTATATTGTTAGACAGAGATTGGAACTACCTACTTTAGATTCCGTTTTTGCTCAAATTGGTAATGCAAAATATTTTACAGTCCTAGATGCGTCGAGTGCTTTTCACCAAATACCATTAGATCCAAATTGCTGTAATTTATGTACATTTATAACACCATTTGGGCGATATAAATTTACTCGTTTACCATATGGGTTATCAAATGCGTCAGAAATTTTTCAAAAATATGTAAACGATATGATAGAAGGCCTTGAAGGCACGTTAGCATATATGGATGATATCCTCATATTTGGTGAAAATCTAGCTCAGCATAATGAAAGACTCGAAAAACTATTAATTCGTGCCAGAAATTTTAATATAAGATTTAAAAAAGAAAAACTCCAGTTGGCTTTACAAAAAATTAATTTCTTGGGTCACACTTTATCCGAGTCGGGAATTGAAATAGATCAGACAAAGATAGAGGCAATACAAAATATGGAAAAACCCTTAAATGTTAAGGAACTTCAAACCTTTTTGGGAATGGTAAATTTTTTGGGAAAATTTATAAAAAATGTTTCTGAAATAACTGCACCTTTAAGACTCTTGCTTAAAAAAGACACTCTCTGGCAATGGGAAAATAATGGGCCACAGGACGTAGCATTTAAAAAATTAAAAACCATAATTTGTCAAGCCCCAGTTTTAAAATGTTTTGATCCTAATATGGAAGTTATCTTAGCAACAGATGCTAGCCAATATGGACTTGGTGGTCATATTAGTCAAAATGATCATCCTGTAGCCTTTTGGTCTATATCGTTAAATCCTGCACAAAGAAATTATGCTCAAATTGAGAAGGAATTATTGGCAATTACTTTAGCTTGTGAACACTTTCATTATTATTTGTACGGACGTCCTCTTATCGCTATAACAGACCATAAACCTCTGTTAGGCTTAATGAATAAACCAATTGATTCACTTTCTCCCCGTTTACAAAAATTAGTAATAAGACTTTTAAAATACAATATCACACTAAAATATTTACCTGGTAAAGAATTATACATACCCGATCTGCTCTCTAGAGCACCTTTGAACAATAATAAAGAAACGGATTTTTTGGACGATTTTAAAATAAGCTCCATTATAATGGTATCTGATGAAAAGAGACAAGAACTTAAAAACAGTACAGAAAGTGATACTGAACTTCAACAGGTAAAATACTACATAAATAATGGGTGGCCTAATAAAGTATCGACGGTAAAACAAGAAGCAAAACCCTATTTTCCATATAAAGATGAAATAATTGAAGTTGATGGATTCTTGTTTAGGCAAAATCGTTTGATTGTTCCTTTAAATCACCGTCTAGATATGTTAAATAGGCTTCACACAGTACACCAAGGCATCTTGTCATGTCAAAAAAGAGCTCAGGACTCAATTTTTTGGCCCAACATTAACGAACAAATTTCTAAAATGGTATCATCTTGTCTCACATGCCTTCGTTATTCAAAATCAAATTCTAAACAACCGCTACAACCCCACGATGTACCACAACTTCCCTGGGAAAAAATTGGTATTGATTTCATGAAAATTAAAGAAAAAGATTTTTTAGTTGTATGTGATTATCATTCTAAATTTATGGATATTGAAATTTTAACTAAAAAAGATTGTAGCGCAGTTACTAATGCATTATTAAATATATTTAAGTGTCACGGCCTGCCTTCGATAATAATGTCTGATAATGGACCGCCATTTGACTCGAGACAATTCCAGTGCTTTTTAAAGGGACTTGATATTTGTCATAAAACTTCAAGTCCAAATTATAGTCAATCCAATGGATTTATAGAACGCCATATACAAATCATAAAAGGCCTTATAAAAAAAATCCAATAACAAACATCCATACCTTGTCGTCATGGAGTATAATAGCACTCCAAAACAAGATTTACCATCACCTGCAGAATTATTAATGGGAAGGAAAATAAGAAATCAAGTTCCGTGTTCAAGAAAAACACTAAAACCACTTTTTGATACAGAGAAAACGTTTGAAACATTAAAACAAAATCAAAACAAATATAGATGCTACTATAATAGTCGTAATAAAAAGCCTCTTAAAGAGCTACAAAGAGAACCTGTTATGGTACAAAAATCAGTTAGAAATTGGGTACCTGGACAGGTTATACAGAAAGACGTAAATCCACGAAGTTATATAGTTAAAACTGAAGATGGTGGTGTTTACAGAAGAAATCGAGTACATCTTCGAAAATATAATGCACAATACAATGTCGAAGAAAACCCAAGGAGAAACCAAAGTAAACATACTATACGAGATCGCAGAAAATATATATATGATTTGCCCGATGATGAACAAGAAAGAAACAACCCTGATCAAGAAAGAAACAACCCTGAACAAGAGAGAAGCAATCCTACAAATCAAACAAAAACTGTTTTACAAGAAAACACTTTGAACCAACGACGTAACGTACCAGAAGAAGCAAGTTGTAGCAACACTGATAAATCACATCAAAAAAGCATATGTGAACAGCTAAGACAATCTTCAAGAGGAAGAATAATAAAATACCCAGACCGGTTGAAGTTTTAAAAAAAAAAAAGGGACGTGTTATGATATGAACATTAATGTAAATAACGTATTACCAGTTTTACCTTGACTAGTGTATAAGTTGTTGAGTTGTCATTAGATATAAAAAGTCAATCTTAAAATAAAAGACTTCATTTTATAAATACGTATAATTCATTATAGTATGCAGTGCAAACAGGAACAAGATACCACAAACTACGCTTCTCATTTTAAGAAATTCCTAGACGGTAAATTTACGCGCTACAAAGTATTCCTCGTTCAGGAGATGCTTGGAAATGCAAAGTACAAGACCAAATTAAAATGTGATAGTATGCAGTACAAACAGGAATAAGAAAGCAGAATTCTCGTCTTCAGAAATTTCTGGACGGTATATTTATGCGTCACATGGTATTCCTGTTTCAGGAGATGCTTGGCCAAGCGTTGTAACGTGCAGGACCAAATTAAAATGTGACAGTATGCAATACAAACAGGAATAAGAAACCAGAATTTACGCTTCCCGTCTTCAGAAATTTCTGGACGGTACATTTATGCATCACAAGGTATTCCTGTTTCAGGAGATGCGTGGCCAAGCATTGCAACAGGACCAAATTACAATGTGCTAGTATGCAGTACAAACAGAAACAAGAAACCACAAACTACGCTTCTGGTCTTCAGAAATTCATAGACGAAAAATTTACTCGTCACAAGGTATTCCTGGTTAAGGATATGCATATAGGCAAGTGACGCAAGTTTCAGGACCCAATTAAAATGTCCTAGTACGCAGCACAAACAAGAACAAGGAACCACAAACTACGCTTGTCGTCCTCAGAAATTCATGGACTGGAAAGGTTAAAGAGATGCGCATAGGCAAGTGATGCAAAGTTCAGGATCAAATTATAATGTGACAGTATGCAGCACAAACAGGAACAAGGAACAACAAACTACGCTTTTCGTCTTCAAAAATTAATGATCGGGAAATTTACGCGACACAAGGCATTCCTGATTCAGGAGAGGCGCGAGCAAGCTATGCAAAGTACAGGAAACAGGACTGAATTAAAATTTGATAGTATGCAGTACAAATAGATAAATAAATTTACGTGACACAGGGTATTACTGACTGCGAAGGTGAGGTTGGGTTGGGTTGGGCCTCGCATCAAAGTAGAGGGCTGAATTCAGAAATGAGACGTGTAAGTAAAATGTAGATATAAAATAAATTGTGCATTATGCGCCAAGAAAGAAGGAGAATGAGTGATTTTTTCGCTTCCACAGAGTGTAAAGCCTTGTTTAAACTTCTGGAAATGTGCCCCAGTAAATTAAATTAATTCCGGGGCAATTTTCACGCATTATCAAATATAATTAAACTTATAAGATTCTATTGCACGTTAGAATTTTACCAGGAAACCGTCTAATGCATGCGACATTTAATTAGAAGTCACAGTCACAAATTATTTGATACTCCATCTTAGAATTTGGATAAGGGAAAGCACCGGATTATAGCGTGACAACATAATTAATATGTATTGTTTTCTGACGAATGTGGGTCACGTACAAATGTAATTTTAATAAGCATTTTCCTTGTACACGCGAATATAATTGTTTAGAACAACATATTTAACTAACTTCTCTGTTTATGATTTATTTGGAGACCTAATTTGATAAAGCGTACTCACAGAATATTTGAGGTAATTGTTTGCTATAAATAAATTACACAGGGTGAGTCAGAAGTCCCGCATGAAATTTATATTTCCTTAATGCGTTATTTTTGAGTAAAACGCTAAATCACGTGAATTAATTAAACTTTTTACTCATTTTTCTGTAATATTTTCAATTGTACCTTTAATCCTTCAGTCTCCAGCCACAACTTTTTCAAATGTCAAATGGGGGTTCGTTGAGAAGCTCGTTGAAAACTGAAATTAAAAGTATCAATGAACCATCTGTTACGTTTTTGATTTCCTGGTTTTGTAGGACAAATAGTCGGAGAAATTTTATTGTAAAAACAAGGAAAGAACAACTTGTTTTACTAAAAATTATTTTACAAGTAGTTAATTAGTACTCACCTGATGTTACCTAATGTTACAAATGTTGAAAATGACCCCCACCTCCTACTGGACATGCACCAAGTCGCTGGTAAAAACTATCTACTGAATTACGAATAGTTTGGGGTCTAAGTTATTGATCTCAATTCGAATTTTATTTTTTAAGGGCGTCGATATTTTGTGGTCTATTCTGGTACACTCGCTCGTTCAAATGTCTCCAAAGGAAATAATAGAACGGCGTAAAGTCCGGAGATCTTGGTGGCCATTCAACTGCACCTCGTCGACCTACCCAGCGGTTTGGAAAAATTCCATATAAGTACGAGTACATCCAGGCTAGGTGTTATTTGGGAAATATAGAGAATGTGTATGTTGGAAGGGGAGAAGTACTTTCGGGCTCGAAAGAAAAAACCAAGCTTTTTAGATGCTGATGTGGCTGTTGAAGTAATGTGTTTGTGCCAGCAAATGTCATGTTCGAAAGCGATGCCAACAATATCGAACGTTTCATTGTTCTGTAGGGCTTGGTCATTCATGTGGATTGTGAAAGTGTTGCCGGATTTTTTGCGTGACAGAGACTAAGACTGGGTTTGGAGGCGTTGAACTAAACAAGGTCCTTGGCACCCCAGTATAAGATTAACTGGAGATCTTGGAAAAGGAACAGGTGCATAGATCTTCTTCTATTATTCAACTCTTGATTAGAGCCTTGTCTGGAAAAATTAATGTTGGGGTGCAGAGAGTACTGTCGTCACATAACTGTGGATGGGGTTGGTAGTTGAAGAGAGCAGGTCATTAATGGAAGAAGAAACAAGGTTGGTGCCGGGAGTGAACCTTGGGGTACGCCAGCATTGATAGAATGAAAGCTTGGTGAGTGACCGTCCACTACGACAGATATGCGCTTGTTAGAGAGAAAGTTACCGATGCAGGTACATAGTTTAGGAGGAAGACCATAAGAATGTAGTTTGTTGAGAAGTGCGGCATGCCATACTTGGTCAAAGGTCTTGGATATATCAAGAGGAACAGTCTGGGATTGGCCATGAAATTCGAGAGATTTGTTGTGTGTGACAAAGGTATGAAGATCAGCTATGAATCTGTCACAGACGATTTTGTGTTTTATAGATATTTTTAAATTTGTAAGTTGATGACTTTTCCATATCTGCTGCTGAAAACAGAGAGAAGAGAGAGGTCTGTAGTTGGATGGAAGGGCAGAAAAGAACCATCCCAGTCAGCAGAATTGTAGTACCAGATCGTGCATTTTGGCATGATTTCAACGAACTCGGGATAAGTGGGACAAGAGACGGTAATGAGTCCGTGATCTGAACGGCCAAGGCACAGTGCTTCAAAAGCAAAGAAAGTCGATCGAAATTCAAATCTCGAAAATAAAAAGCTTTTCAAATAAAATTGTGTGGTATTGTAAGACTAAAAATACAGGGCAATGCATTAGGGATGCACAGAGCTTAGAGGGGGCCCTTTACTGTGAATTTTGACTGAACATGAGCGTAATGGGGCCTCGTTTAGAAACTCTTCGCGATTTTGCAAGGGGTTTCTGTTTCTATATTATGTAGAAATAAGAAAATATTTTTTTGCGATTTTGCTACTTACAAATTATTTCAACTAAGTGGTTTAAATCTTCTAATATTATAAATATATTAGAAATGCAAAAAAAATTGCACAATTTTACAACAACATTTATATAAAAATATTGATATTGTAAAATAACATAATAATATCTAAATGCTCTTACAAATCATCATCTTCTTCTTCTCCTTCCTCTTCAAGATCTTCATCAGATTCATTTTTGTTTTCTTTGGGAACAATAAATTAATTGAATGACATCAATATCAGTGATCTTCCTTTTTTCTGTCTGCCGTGTACAAAAGAGTAATTGAGGATCTGAACTTAAGAATAATCGGTGGAAAACATCTTGATTTATCTTTAGGGAACTCATTTTTCTGGTGTGGTGCTCCCTGTATCGCCGCATATCTTTATTTTTTGCTTCTTAGGTATGCCTCTTCTGATAATAACTCTCCAATCGGCAATACTAAATTTTTTATAACTATTGCTCCACGCAGTTAGACTTTAGTAGATATACTTAGCCGGAGCAGATTGCACCCCCCACCACTTTTTGATTGGTCGACCCCCCCACCCAAGCCCCGCCCCCAAGCCCCGCCTCCAAGCATCTGATTGCTCGCCCCCACCTAAACCCCGCCTTCAAGCATCTGACCCCTTCCAGCAAGGCGCGCTAATTTCCCACTCCAAATTATGCATAGGAGGGATAGAAGAGAAGGGGTTGCAGCATAAAAGGTTGATAATTTCAGTTAAACGCTATTAGTTCTGAAGTAATAAAGTGTTCTTCTACTAAAGTTGAAATAAAATAAAACAATGGATTTTCAATCCAAATTGTATATTTATAATGGTACTCCATTAAATGGGCAACGGGAAGAAATGGAATCGATTCATAAGGAAGAAAAAATTTATTTTCAAAACACTACTGGTTTTTTAGCTGAGGATAGACTTAATACTCTTGTGGATGTTGACCGCTACAATTACGAGGATGATGATGATGAAGATGAAGATGAAGATGACTCCGGCACCGAGGAAGAAGTTCTGGGGAGTGGTTGTGGAGAAGAAGGGTTAGTGAAAATTAAAAAAATTAACGCTTCAGAAGCTGTGAAAGAGAACTATTTAAAACGTGAAGTGTGCGTAATGCAATCATACATATTAATCACATCCATGGCGGGTGGCATGTACAGTCTGTGTCACGAGTGTTACTTTTTATTAGCCATAGAACAACAACGTGGTAAACACATACATGTAAACACCCATTATAAGCGTGCCATGGATTGTTGTAAAGATGAAATTAAATGTAAAGTGTGTGAGCAAGTTCTACATATGATTATTTTATCAGACGTCTGTGTAATGTGTAATAAACCGGATGTACAGAAAATCACAAACCATAAAATTGAGAAAACAACCTTAGAACAAAGCGTGTGAAGACTTCTTTGAAGATTTAACTCTGCAAAATTGTTTAAACAGTATAACTATATATTTAAAAATGTTGGATCATTATAAATATACAATTTGGATTGATAATAGTTTTAGTTTAATAAATATTTCTAAGCGGAAATTTGTGTTTATATTTTCCTCAACATTAACCCAACTTAATATTCATGCGATAGATAAATGAAAAACATAATGCAAGATAAAATTTTATTTATTACTGCATAAAGTTTAACAATTATTATTCATACTGTGTGTTAATATCACTCTTCGCACAGTAGCGTTTTTACTAACATATTTCTTTAATTCAGGTGATAAAGAGAGGTTAATCAAAAGTACAATTTTATTGGTAGCAATTCTTATAATTGTATAATAGTTTTACATTCTCCAATGCACAGTGGCAAGCTTGTACCGTTTTATGAAAATAACAATCAGGAACCTTCTTATATTTACTTAATTTTGGTTCATTAGAAGTCGGAATGCTAATAATGTTTTCGCTATCTAAAACTTTTTGTAAAAATTTTGTCTTTTCAACACCTTTTACATATACTTTTGGTTTATTAAATAAAATATATATATTTTTAAGAATATTATCAATCTCGTTTAAGTCAATGTATCCAGATTCCCAGTCTAAGCCGTGAT
This sequence comes from Philopedon plagiatum, assembly GCA_963971165.1. Taxonomy (NCBI): domain Eukaryota; kingdom Metazoa; phylum Arthropoda; class Insecta; order Coleoptera; family Curculionidae; genus Philopedon; species Philopedon plagiatum. The sequence goes on from OZ020192.1 coordinate 11,146,003, forward strand.
ATGTTTCACACCATGTAATAATTTTATTATCTTCAGGAGACAGCATGTTTCTTTTAAATGGAGGTTTAAATAAAAAAGTTGAAAGACGAAATCCATCATAAATTGCCACTTCTTTAGGAACGTAACCAAAGGAACAAGTATACCCTTGAATGTCAATAAAAATGTGCGAAGTGCACTCTTTCATGGTGTGCAGTGAAGTGAAGTATTGCTAGTAAAAATTCGCTTTTAAAATCCACCTTGTCGTGGAGTTGTTTTAATTATAATAAAGAAAAAAATGTTACAAAGAAAATATATTTAAAAACAAAGCAATATACAACTAAAAATTAAACTAAAAATTATACCTATAATTAAGAATACGTTTACACAACCTTTTCGGTTGTTTTCGTCGCACACACCTCAACACTTGAATATTACACTCACTCGATGGCGCGCTGCTGCTGCTGCCGTTGGCTGTGAGGGTGGTGTTGGCTCTGGGGTTGGTGTTGGCTGTGAGGGTGGTGTCGCTCTCTGCTGCATTGACACCCAGTGTATCAGGTTGGAACGTGGTGGATTCTCCGCTAGGAGAATTCGGTCTTGTCGGGATATCGTAAATCCACAAATCCAGTAATAGTTCTTCCGTATCTGAATGAATCGTGTCGCAAAACTCGCTAAACTCAGGAAAACTCATTTTAGACACTTTCTTGCGCAAAGCTTCACTCATAGCGAATTTCATTGTACTGCACAGCGTGTTACGTAAAAGACAAGTGCGGTTAAAATGCGAGCGTTGTGGAAACTAATGAAAGATAACAACACGCGTCTCAATATAGTGTGAAGCAAGCTCCTCCCATATGTATAATAAAGCGGGAGAAAGGATGCACTCGACAACAAAGTTTTTTATTTGTAGCTTCATTATTGGAGATATATTTTAAAAAGTGGGTGGTGGGTTGGAAAAAAAAAAAAAAAAAAAACAAAAACTCGCAGACAGAAAAAAACAACTCGCAGACTGGTACTGCCTGGTACTAGAGGTCCCGCCCAGACGGATTCTCTTTATATTCTCTTCACGCTTCGCATTCTTCAGTGTCTGCAGTCGTACCTTGAGCTCGATATAATACAGTTGTGCCTTCTTACATTCCGCTCAATATATTTTTGTGTTCATTCCGCTACGGTTAATTTAACATCTTTTGTTCACTTCTCTTGTGCCTTGTGTTTTGTTATATCTATTTTTCGTAAGTATGACTTTAATTGATTTAACTGTCTTTGATTTAACATTCGCTTGTAATGTTCATGATTATATGGATTGCCAGATTTGTGGAATGACTGATGAACAAATTGTTGCGCTTGACTCGATCAGTATTGCGAGTGAAAGCTTTTGTGATATTAAAGTAGAGGATTATACGATAAACAATATCGGTGAAGATCTAGAAAACATGTCTAATAATATAATAGTGAAATATTGTAATGAGGACTCGTGTCATGCTATTTCCGATGTCGAAGCGCAACAAACCACTTCTGAAACTGATGAAACTCACTCACATATAGTTCCAAATTTTAAAGAATCCGACATTTTACCAAATTTGTATACATGCTTAAAGAATGCATCAACCTATAATTATAATGAAATTTACGCATCAACAGTCAATTTTAGTGATGTAAAAAATGAAAATTGTGTGAGCGAGCCTCAAACAAAAAGGTGTGCGGCATTTTCACCTGTTACACCAGTTCCAGAAGTGGATAATAAAGAGATTTTTATATATCCAGCAATACCTGTTTTAAATTTAACGGATGTTATTAAATCCGAGTTTGTTGAGATATATAAAAATGTCAATATTACGACTGAATCAACGGTACAAACAGACAGACATCCGGACAAAGAAAATGAGCAAATTGGTAATTTAATGATTTTATTGGAAGAAAGGAGGGAGACGATCGCACAGACAGACACACTCGCGGACAACGAAAATGAGCAAATTGTTGACTTAACATGTGACGCACAGGCAGACAGACTGGCGGACAACGAAAACGAGCAACTTGTTGACGGTGAACAAACAATTAATTCGATCGGCAAACGGGATGTAGACAGGAACCAAACTATTGATCAGATCGGATCAGAAACGGAAGAATCAACTTTAACCGGTGATTTGACAGTTTTCAATAAAATAAGTATTACAGGGGATGGGAACTGCCTCTTTAGAGCTGTAAGTTTCTTCCTTTATGGGGATCAAGACGGGTTTAAGGAGGTCAGAGCTGAGGCCGTAAAATATATCAGTAAAAATTGGCATATTTTCGAAAATTTTTTATTTTATTTCAATATGGATAGAGATGCATATTGCTCATTAATGGCACAAGATGGGATTTATGGAACATCAATAGAATGTTTGGCCATTTCAGATATTTATAAATTAAACGTTAAAATATACACTAATAATAATGTTCAGCCCACGACTATAAGTTCGATGGAGCACTCAAAAACCATTAATCTTCTTTTTACTGGAGAGCTCACATCTGGCCACTTCAGCTTATTACTAGAAAAATTAGTCGCGGATAAAAATAATAGCAATACTTTAAAAGCTGATTCTTCCCAATTGTCAAAATTTACTACAACTGCCTCCAAATTATTAAATGAAATTACAACTACCCCCAAATTATTAAATGAAATTACAACAGAACCAAAATTAACCTGCAGAAAATTCCACAAAACTGGCGATGTTCCGTACAAGAGTGAGCTTGATAAATTTTTACGAGCTAAACCTAAAAAAAATATATCAAGCAAGGATATGCGACGTAGCTGTGGACTAATGAAATCATTATTCCACAACTACTTGTCCTTAGGTGAGGCTTGTAAAAATTTAAATTTTGTCGGGGAAGTTTTAAATAGGCAGGGAAATCTTCTAACCAAATGCGGAAACCTGCTCTTCGAGTCATGCTTCGAATCAATAGATATATAAAATATTTTTTCCCTTTCCCCCACTTCTTTATTACCCATTTCCCTTACTCCATTTATATCCTCTCCTGGTGGAGTTATTGACTACCTTCCCGCGGTTCCACTGTTTAAACCAAAGTCAACATTTTATTTCCTCAGTATTAAACATGTCCTTCTTGTGCACACTGTGTTTACGCGAGTTTAAGCAAAAGCGAGGTGTAGTGCGACATATCAAAGAAATTTGCTTATCAAATACATACGTCTCAAATCCCGATGATTACATAATTGATGGTGAGTTATTTTTTTGTTTAACATTTTCTTTTTATTTATGGGAAATTATTATTTTTAGTTAATAAAAAATTTTTCTCGCAAGAAAAAGTTCGACACTGCCTGGACTGTGATGTCTGCGTCTCAAATGGATGTTGGACTTCTCATTTAAAATCAAATGCTCACAAATTAAAAGCCTGCAAGTTTAGTGAATCTGGTATAGAGATACTAAACAGCGCATTTCAATGCCGCATTATTTCATATAAAATATCTTCCTCAAAGCACTTTGTTGAATTACAAGAATTCCAAGAAAATGTACAGAATATGGTAGTTAAAGTTATTCAACATGAATTGAAGAAACACAATGTCATCAAAATTAATTTGGAGCTGTTTGGATTGTACTATTTACCACATTCTAGAACTTCTGAAATTAAATCTCACAATACAGTTTTCGAAGTTGTAACACAATCTACAAATCTGATAATGGTATATGAAAAATTAATGGGAATAATTCATGGAAAATTTGATGAATTTGCAGAACGCGATTCAGGTGTGTATAAGTTTATACATGTTTCGTTCTCACTAGTTTTTCAAAAACTGTAAATAGTATCAATGAAATTAAAAATATTAAAACTTAACCATTTTATTTTAGGATGGGTTCTGCAACAAATACTTCATCTTGAAGTTAATGTAAATAAGTATAATCCATTGAGGAGTTCATCATACATACCTCTTCCAAGGGAGATTCAATGGAAAAAGGCTGTTGTTAATGTGCAAAATAGTGATCAGTTTTGTTTTGGTTATGCGGTTGTATCAGCTTTTTACCATGGAGATCCCCGAAATCCAGCATCGTATCCGCAGTTTAGGGAGTTATTCAACTTTGAAGGTATAGACTTTCCAGTATCTATTAAAGACATTGCTAAATTTGAAGAATTAAATAATGTATCGATAAATGTTTACGGTTTAGAAGTCGCATATAAGAATGGGAAAAACATTTATGAAGTGATTGGTCCTCTACATTTTTGCAAGGTTAGATCTAATACCCATATAAATTTATTACTATTATCGGAACTAGATGATATGGGTAATACTAAAAATCATTACTGCTATATAAGCGATCTTTCTCGTCTAGTTTCCAGTCAAGTTACTAATCACGAACATAGAAAATATTTTTGTGATGGCTGTTTACAATTTTTTACTACTTTGAATATTCTTAAGCAACACATGCAAAATGATTGCAACTTTGTTAGAAATGATTTTCCTTCAAAAGAGTATATATTAGATAAATTTGGCAATATGGTGCCTGAAAATATATTAAAATTTCAAAACATTGAAAAACAAATGCAAGTTCCATTTGTCGTTTATGCAGACTTTGAATGTACTTTAAAACCTATCCAAAATGATTATGATGAAAATTCGTCACAAACTTACACTTTGAAAAAATTTGAACATATACCACATTCATTTGCTTATTATATTAAATGTTCATTTGATGATGCTGTTTCAAAATTTCATTTATATCGAGGGAGGGATTGTATCAAAAAATTTGTAGAAGATTTAGAATCGGATGTTAAAGCAATATATTCAAAATATTTAAAAAATATTACACCAATGTTAAAACTTACAAATTCTGATAGGGAAATGTTTCACAAGTCAACACATTGTCATATTTGCAAAAAAAGTTTTCTAAACATTTCGGATAAGGTGAAAGATCATTGTCATATCACTGGAAAATTCAGAGGTGCAGCACACTCAGTGTGTAATTTAAATTTCAAAATTCCAAACTTTATTCCAGTCATAATGCATAATTTAAAAAATTATGATAGCCACCTTTTCATAAAATCATTGTGTTTAGATAAGGAGCAAATTGATGTTATTCCTATGAATAAGGAAAAATACATTTCCTTTAGCAAATACCTCTGGGTAGATAAAATAAAATATAAAAATGGAAGAACACGAGATAGGTATTTAAAACTCAGGTTTATTGATTCATATCAGTTTTTGCCATCGTCTTTGGATAACTTATCAAGTATACTTGATGATTCTCAATGTTTAGAAATCAGAAAAGAATTCTCAAATGATTTACAGTTTAAAAATATAAGAAAGAAAGGTATATTTCCTTATTCATATATTGATGATATTTCAAAATTTGATGAAACAAATTTACCAGCTGCAGAATTATTTTATAATGAATTAAAAGATGAACATATTTCAAGTATGGATTATCAACGTGTTAAGGAAATTTGGGATATGTTTCAATGTCAAACACTTGGAGATTATTCGGACATTTATTTAAAATCTGATGTTTTGCTGTTAGCAGATGTTTTTGAAAATTATAGAAACCTTTGTTTAAAAACATACAAACTCGACCCAGCACATTATTTTACTGCACCGGGATTAAGTTGGGATGCCATGTTATTGCACACAGGAGTTGAATTAGAACTTCTTACCGATCCTGACATGCTTCATTTTTTTAAAAAAGGTGTGAGAGGGGGTGTTAGTACTTGCGTACAGCGAAAATCAATTGCAAATAACCCGTTTCTTGTTAATTTTAACCCATTAGAACCCACGAAATATATAATTTATTTGGATGCGACCAATTTATATGGTTATGCAATGAGCCAATATTTACCTCAAAAAAATTTTGTTTGGATATCTGAAGAAGAGATTGATAACATTAAACAAAATATTAGTAATATATCTGATACAGCAGAAACGGGTTATGTTCTTGAAGTCGATTTAGAATATCCCACAGAATTGCATGATGAGCACAATGATCTACCATTCTGTCCTGAAGGTCTAATTCCTCCCAATTCAAAATATTCGAAATTAGTACCAAATTTAAGAAATAAAGAAAAATATGTTATTCATTATATCTATCTAAAACAATGTTTGCGTTTTGGTTTAAAACTTACAAAAATACACAGGGCCATAAAATTCACGCAATCACCATGGCTTAAAGAATATATTGACTTAAATACAAATTTGAGAAATTCTTCAAAAAATAAATTTAATAAAAACTTATATAAGACTAAAAATAATAGCATATATGGCAAAACTATGGAAAATGTGGATAGAAGGGTTGATGTAAAACTGGTATCACATTGGGAGAGAGTTGGTCATAAAATTAATTGTGCAGAGATGTTTATAGCAAAACCTTATTATAAAGATTGCAAAATATTTTCAGAAAATTTAGTAGCTTTACAAATGAATAAAACAAAAATTGAATATAACAAACCTATTTATGCAGGGTTTTCAATATTGGATATTTCTAAGACTGTAATATATAATTTTTTTTATGACTATCTTAAGCAAAGGTATGGAGAAAATGTTTCTCTTTTGTACACAGACACCGATTCTCTTATACTGGAAGTTTCAACCGAAAATTTTTACGATGATATGAAACACAACCTAGATAAATTCGACACATCTAACTATAATAAAGCTAATATTTATGATATTCCTCAAAATATTTCTGCGGTTGGTAAATTTAAAGATGAATATGCTGGTGAACCAATCAAAAGTTTTTATGGGACCGGTGCGAAAGCATACTGCGTTGAAACAGAACATAACGTTCTTAAAAAAGCAAAGGGTGTATGTCGCTCATCCATTCAAAAACAATTAACCATTACCGATTACATAAACGTAATTGAACAAAATTCTAAAGTGTATTGCATAATGTATGCCTTTAGATCACATTCACATACTATATATACTGAATTAATTCATAAATTGGCCTTGACTGCTGATGATGATAAACGATATTTAATTCCTGGGAGTAGTAAAACTTTAGCTTGGGGTCACCATGACATACAGTTACATGAATTGTGTAAAGCTGTTGATATTGTTAACAAAGATGAATAATGTAATTTATGTAAAATTATTTTATATATAATGAAAAACTATAATAGTTGCAGGTCAGTTGTTAGGTAATCGTTATAGAAAAATGATTGCTAATACTATGTTAGTGTTGTCTGCTCTAATAGGGAATATAATATATGTTAATTATGTTCCGAAAACTCACCTTGCTGAGATTTGTATTAATACAAATAAATCAGATAATAAACCTGAATGTTGTTATGTAATGAAAATAACTAATATAAATGGTAGTACCATGTGGTATCACCAAGTCGATGATAAGTATATATCTTCAACAAGATATTTTAAGATAAAATACATGTATCCTAATAAAACTATAATTAATTCAGAATGGAATGTACTGTCACAACAAAGTGAGATTACTTGCGAATATTTTACCATTTTATACGTAACCCTTTCATGTTTCATCTTAATTTTTGTAATGTATTTATTTACATCATTTTTCTTGTGGAAAATATATAAATTTTTACACTAATAATAATCAATTATAGTAAAAGTAAGTGATATGTAGTGGGAGATCTCTCCGGATGGAGGGGGAAATATGGTATAAAAGAGTAAATATATCTGAACTGGACAGTAGTTGCGACGTTAAAGTTAGAAGTATAAACATGAATACTCCGAACACTATTCACCCTAATAAAGTAAATTCATATTATACTGAAGCATTTTCTCCAAGTTTAACTTCAAACAACATTTTCAATTCTGGTAGTGATAGTGATTTTAAAAACACAAGTGTTTTTCAACAGTGGTTTCATCCTTTAAATAAGTCTATCAATAAATATATATGCATTGGTTTAAGTGTGGAAGATTTTAACCCGTGTATCAAGCTGTCGGGAAATAAAGGAATTTCAATTCTTTTAAGTGAAAGTGAGTGGAGGGAAATCCTGATTTATCAAGGTGTAATAACTAGTAACCTGTTTTCATCAGAAATACGTTGCGAGCCTTTAGAATTCGGAAACATTGGATTACACTTTGAAAAAATTCGAGATGAAATTCTCCTAAAAATTAAAAAAAATGGATTGTACATCTATCTAGGGAGAGAAACAGTTTGCAATTTGTGGCAGTTAATTCCAATGATAGAAAAAAGATTAACTCTTTTTAAAAATCAACAATTTAAACAATATTTTTCAATCTTTAAAAACAATTATGTAAATTGTGAAGGTGACATTGCAAATAAAATATATGAAGTATTAGCTGGGCAGGAAAACACGAGTGAAAATATTTGTGCAATTCTGGAGTTAGCTATTTCACATCCAACCATTCTTGAACGCAAAATCAAACAATTTTAACGATATGAAGAAAGTACAGTTCAATGAGAAGATAAACGAGGTTCATACAATAATCGCTTGGAGTTTCGCTTATAGACAAGCTAGAGAGAATATGTATGAACAATTGGCTAGGGATCGATTCCATTTCAAAAGAAGAATTGAACGCCTTGCTGCAATTTTAAATAAAGTTTTAACTAGGGAACATAGAGATAAAATTTTTTAGAAACGTTTCACATGTAACCAATAGATAAAAATAAAAAACAGTTAAATAAATGTAGTGTGTTTTATTTCATATTTAGGAATTACAGCTATAACAAGTATATATTATTTTAGTATTTCAGTTTTCGGAATCCAAGAATTGTGTGACTTATCCATTCCTAACCATTTAACATAAACTTTGTCTCCTTTTCGTCTTAATACTTTTTCAACTAGATACACATCAGGATGTTTCACTTTTTGCAACTCCTCTTCATAAAAACCTCCTTGAATATCATTATTTTTTTCATCTTTCAGTAAATATACTCTAGGGTTAGTTAATTTTACTTCTTTAACTTGGAAAATTTCATTAGACCAATTTGGTGTATACCCTTTTCGAAATGCCTCTCTATATTTACTTATTCGAACAAAATCGTCTTTTTTATATTTTGGGTTTTTGGGATCAAGGGTTTTTGGAAAAGTGTAAATATGTTTTAGAATCTCCTTTTCATTATTTTTATTAACCTTATCAGGTGCTAACCCAATTGTTTTATGCTTTGAATTATTATACCTTAACACAATATCGTTTAAAATCTCTACCCATTTGTAATTTCCCTGTAAGCTAAAATTTTTCCACATATGATTTTTTAATGTTCTATTTACTCTTTCCACAATACTTGCTTTTAAATTTGAGAATGTGCTATAGTGATTAATTTTATATCTATTCATCAACTCTTTAAAATCCTTATTAAAAAATTCTTTTCCCATATCGGTTTGAAGGTTTTTTGGAATATTATTAACTACTTTTAAAATATTATTCATGGCCGAAGTTACGTCTTGCGCAGTTTTTCTTTTAACAGGTTGAGTCCAGACATATTTGGAAAAAGTGTTTATTACTACTAAAATATATCGATACCCTTTATTAAATTTTGCATAGGGTAGCATCTCTACTAAATCAGCTTGCCACAAGTCATTTAATCCTTTAATTATTACACGTCGACGCTTAAAATTTTTTCTAGCTGGTTTATGTAATTCATTAACAACTTCTTCCTTGATGTTAGTTTGCTTACTCATGACTTCTAAATGTTTATTTTTCTATTTCTACACTGCATTTTATTAACAATTCCCCATAAAAATCTTCTAAATGGCTACTTTCAGGACGATGAAAAGAAAGAACATCCCCTTTCTTTAGTTTTAATCCGACAGGGTCAATAACTTTTTTTCCATTAATTTTAAGAAAAATATATTTTTTTGGGTACTCTGCCCCAATTATTGTAGCAGATTCTATAGGAAAAATATAATTAATTCTTTTGTCTTGTAAAAGTTGGTAAACTCCATCTGAGAGATTGTAATTTCCCATAAAAGGTAGCACCAAATTATAATATAATTTCACATCACTGATATCAACAATTTTTAAAACATTTTCCCTACTAAAATTGGGTGACAAGGTACTGTTTATATTATCCCTCCCAAATATGTGGGAGCCAAACTTATCAATAGACATCTTAGCAGTCAACGGTATAATAAACAATACTTCAATTATGACAAGTATTTATCCAATTATTTTTGCTTCTCGTAGTTCTTCTAAAATCGATATTATTTCATTTTGATGACCAGTATGTCCAGCCATTTGCGATGACATCAACAATTTCAATCTATCTATGATTTCGTTTGGATCGTCATAATATACATAATCTAATTTCTTTTTTGATAAATTTAACATAGCTCCCCCCTTTTTTGAACCAAGTCTTGTTGTTCTTTGACGCGTTTGAGGAGGTTGTAATCTCTCCAGGCTAGAGACGCTAGTGATACTTGAAGTGCTGGAAGTACTTCTCGGTTTAATAATTTTGTTTTCTATTAAGTATGGTTTAATAATTGTAAGATACTTTGGATCAGTGGTGCCTTGAATTTGGTCATTAGCATCATAATTTCTCCTGTAAGCATTAGTTCGTGTCAAAATATCCATATAGTTTTTAAGATCGTTCGAGGTGAAACCTTTGGGATCTTGAAAAAACAAAAGTTCATATAGTCCAGGGGTACCATTATATGCCACATTTTTAACTTTAATATTCTCTTTATCAAAATCAAGCAAACTGTCTCCAATTTGCCATTTTTCAGCATCGGCATCATGTCTTAGGCCGTGTGTGTTATCCAGATCTCGCTCGCCTTTAACTGACGCATCAACAAAAGCTCTTACTAGTGGGTGAAATGCTTCAAGATATTCATTGTAGGATGGCAATCTAGTTAGTTCTAAAATTTCGCGTCTTGTATCTTCTAGTGTAGGTTGCAAGGTTGATTCTTCTTGATTTTCTCTAACTGTAGAGCTTAATCTCGGTCTTAACAAAGATCCGTTAGCATCTAAAAATGCATCATCACTAGTCTCAAAAACTTCTTCATTTTGTAAAAACGATGGTACATCATATGGCAGATATCTTTGGTAAATATTAGATTTTCTTTTGGTTATTTCCTTTTTTTGCGGCGTAGAAAACAATGGTACTGAGGAAATTTCAGGTTTTATGTGCGCTTCCGTTTTAATGGTTTTAATTAATTCCCGTAAAGGTTGAGTGATCGGTTTGAATTCTTTTTCCTTACGAAATTCAGTCTCAGCAATATCTGATTTTAAAGCATTATATTTTTGTTTAACATCCTTTCTCGTTTTTATTAACTCTTTAATTGCTCTTTCATCCATCTTTATGAAAGTTATGATGTTTACTGAATACCAAAAATTTTAGTAAACTGTTATATACTCTAAAGAAAAATAAAATTATCAAATCCTTTTCTATAACGCCCATCATTTAACGGACAATCTTTATCAATTACGATGAAATCATAATACTTTTGCCAACATAAAGCGCACATATCTTTAAATTCTTGAAATGACATATCACTGTTCACATGGTCGTTATATATATGTTTTAAGTTGGTGGCATCCTGTTGAAAGATAACAAGCAAATTAGCGTTATCTCTTATTAACTGTTTAGGAATAGAAGAATATGTCTGACATAAATAAAAACAGTCGGTATTTTTATGTCGTCCAAAACAAAAATAATCTCTCATAATTGTTTGGTCACAACAAACAATATCATCAAATACAATAACAGAATTTGATTTTATGTCATTAGGTGGTACAATGTCCTCAGCATTTGATGACTCAAAATAACCTATGAATTTTAGCGGAGTTAAAAGGGTTCTTAAATATTCATATTTGGGTTGGTACAGTGATTTCGAATAAACATATACATTTTCAAATCTTAAACCATTAACTTCTGTCAGAAGCGAAATTATTACGTTAGTTTTTCCACAGCCTGAGGGACCTACAATTAAACAGCGTTTACAACTTCCACCAAATAATTCACCATGTTTTCTATACGTATCTTGAGTAAACTCAAAATTTTTTATTGGTAAAGAGATATTTTGCTTTTTAATCTTCATCCTTTCAACATCACTATTTAAATAAGAACATTACAAAATATTACTCATTTTATATATAATGGTTAAACATATTACTTTAAGTAGCAGTCGCGCTAAGAGTGTTAAGAGGAAAGGTAGGGGTGTGGTTAACACCTTGATAGATAAATTACCCATAGAACCCCATTTACCTTCATACAAGTTTTGCGGTCCTGGTACAAAATTAAAGAATAGGCTTGCTCGAGGTGATAAAGGTATTAATCAGTTAGATGAAGCTTGTAAAGAACACGATATAGCATATTCAACATATTCTAATTTAGATCAAAGACATAAAGCAGATCAGGCTTTAGCCAATAAAGCTTTTAAACGATTCAAAGACAAAAATTCTAGTATAGGTGAAAAGTTATCTTCACTGGTTGTGACTGGAATAATGAAAGCTAAAACAAAATTGGGTATGGGTTTGAGGAGAAAAAGAAAACAAAAGCGTAAGAAAGGTGGTCAGATAACTTTTAATAATGCTGTTAAAAAAGCGCGTAAAGGTATCATCGGTAAGAAGTTTAATAATATAAAAAATGCTGTTAGCGCAGCTTTGTCATCCATTAAAAGGGGGAAATTAAAAGTTATAGAACCTAAGCAAAGAATCATTCCAATTCCAAAAACTGGAGGAATTTTACCATTAATACCACTTTTTGCTGGATTATCTGCTTTAGGAGCTTTGAGTGGCGGCGCTGCTGGTATTGCACAAGCAGTGAATTCAGCTAAAAACGCGCAAAAAAAATTAGAAGAAGAAAAGAGACACAATAGGATTATGGAGAAAATATCGATAGGGAAAGGGCTTTATTTAAAACCTTATAAGAAAGGGTGTGGTTTATATTTAAAACCATATCCAAAAAACTGTTAAAACTGCTACCTCGCAAACCTTTAACAAATTTTGATTTAATCAAATATGCAAAATTGCTAAAACTGCCGAATTTTAGAGGAGTTTTTATGAGAACAAATTTACCAACCAAAATAAAAAAATATGAAACGGGTGTTATTAATTTGGATGACAATAGGGGAGAAGGCACACATTGGACTGCCTATATTAAAAGAAATAAACATATAAATTACTTTGATAGTTTCGGTAACCTTAGACCGCCAAAGGAAGTAATAAATTATTTTTTTAGCGATGGTAGCCATAATAACGTAAAATACAACTACAATAGATATCAGTCTTTTGACACTTTTACATGCGGTCAATTATGTTTACAATTTATTTATAATAATGTGTAATTATGTTTATATTTTATTCCACTCGAAACCATCATGTCGTTTACTATTGCTCTTTCTGGTGACTCCGCTGTATTACAGTCAGTATTCCATCCTCCAATCTACTTAGATTCTAACTCCTCATATGTTGTCGGACTAACAAATTTTGAAACTTTTAATGCCATACCAAATATAGATGACACAAATAATAAAGTTTATTTTGGAAAAAATAATGAGTTTTTACAAATTCCACCAGGAAGTTATGAAATAGATGATATTAATAAATATTTACAAAACCAGTTTGAAAAGAAAGGTATTTCATTTCATCTTTATGCAAATAACAACACACTAAAATCATTGATTAAATCCACTACAGATATTATTTTCAAGGAGGGAACAATAGGTACACTTTTAGGGTTTCAAGAGGGCACTATTCCTGGTGATGGAAAACCGAAAATGTCAGAAAATCCTGCAGAGATTATAAAAGTCAATTCTTTATGTATTGATTGCAGTATCGCTGAAGGATCCTATCTGAACGGAAAGCCAGTGCACATTATTCATCAATTCTTTCCTAATGTTAGTCCGGGCTTTAAAATTATAGAAAGTCCTCAAAATATTATTTATTTTCCTGTTACTGTTAACGTAATAGATAAACTTACTGTAAAAATAATAGATCAAAACTTAAAACTTGTTAATTTTCGAAACGAAATTGTTACAATTAGATTACATATAAAACAGCTATAATGGTTATACTATATAATAGGAATGTCTTAGAATGTGATAAATTATTCAAAAACAATAATGTTAAAAGGTATAAGAAGAACAAACATTTAAAATTTAAGATTAGTAGAAAGCCAAACACACAACGGATAACACGTGAAAACAAAATTTTTCTTAAATCCCTGGGTTTAAAGATATTAGTATAACATGGATATCCTAAATGTATCACAAAATATTAACATAGACAATTCAATCACACATTCAGAATTTCATGCTTACGAACCATATTTACCATCAAAATTGGGGAATAATGATGAAATTATCATTCCTATTCATGAAGTAGAAAAATATACGCTTCCTTCCGAAAGCTTTCTTCACATAGAGGGTAAATTAACTAAAGAAGATGGGAAAGTTTCAACAACATTAAAACTTGTTAATAACGGGATAGCTTTTCTTTTTAAGGAAATACGTTATCAGTTAAATGGCGTTACGGTAGACTCGGTTAGAGATGTTGGATTAACTTCAACAATGAAAGGGTATTTATCGTATAACAAAAACGAGTGCAACAAATTAAAAAATGCCGGCTGGTTTCCGGGAGAAGCTTCCAAGGTAGTCGATTCTGCTACAGGGTTATTTAGCGTTTGTATCCCACTTAAATTTTTAATGGGTTTTTTTGAAGATTATAAAAAAATAATATTGAATTCAAAACAAGAACTTATTTTAATTCGAGACAATTCGGACAAAAATGCTACAATAAATACTAATGGGAATGAAAATCCCAAAATTGAACTCACCAAATTAACTTGGAATGTGCCTCACATATCAGTAGCTATCCCACAAGAATTAGCTCTTACGAAACTTATTGATAGAAATACAAACATATTAATTGCATTTAGAAGTTGGGAATTAATAGAATATCCGGAATTAACAAAAACAAGTCGTCACAACTGGCCTGTCAGAACTTCGACTAAGGTGAATACGCCTCGCCATGTAGCACTATGTTTTCAAAAAAATTTGCGAGATAAAGTTACAACAGATATGAGCAGATTTACTGATATTAAATTACGAAACATTAAAGTATATTTAAATTCAGAAAGGTACCCATATAACGATCTATTTTTAGACTTTGATAAAAATAGGTATTCATTATTATATGATATGTTTTCACAATTTCAAAAATCATACTATGGTCTATCACCCGAACCAATTTTTTCCCCAGAGGAATTTAAAGATTATGCACCTATCACCTATATTGACTGTTCACATCAAAAAGATTCAATTGAAAGTGGTCCAATTGTTATGAGAGTAGAATTTGAATTACACAGTGACCTTCAAGATGATGTTTCTGCTTACTGTCTTGTGTTACATGATAAAATATTTAGTTATAATCCACTAACCAAAAGTGTTAAACAACTTTAATAGGCATGCGCAATTATTTCTATATAATAAGTTTATTTCATATACGATTTTTAGTATTCGGTAGATAGTTATGAACACGCAATATTCAAAACTATTAGCCCAACACATTAAGGAATTAAATAAACTAAAGCAATTAATTGACAGCTATTGTTTAAGAAGAAGGATGTTTAGAAAGTTTAAGTATTTGAAGATTTAACTATGAATACTGTTATTGATATTCAAGGATTTAAAATAGAAAATAATGAGTTTATTACAAAGGAGCTAGCAGCATATGATGGATATCATATCACACATTATATTTTTAAGCGACCATTTCAAATGGATCTGCTACCACCAGATTTGCATAAACAGGCTATATGGGTGATGAAAAACCATCACTGCATTCCATGGAACGAAGGATTTACACCGCTACACAAATTTTCCGATATTATTAAATATTTAACACTCAAAAGTGATTTGGTGTACGTAAAAGGAAAGGAGAAGGCTGACATCATTCGCAAATATAGTCACAAGCCTGTTATTGAATTGGATAATCATCCAACTATACAAGCTGATCAACCACATTGCTTTTATCATGCAAAGGACTATTGCATCTGCGCCTTAACTAATGTTTTTAATTTGTATAATCATTTTTTAATGGATGATAAATAAAACATAATAAATTGTATTAAGGTGTTTTATTAAGCAGTTATTTTTTCACTTAAATGAAAACATAGTTTTGCAATATTGATATAAACAATAAACACAATAACAAATAATTCTTTCCCTCTTAGAAGCTTATAGAAAATTCAAACATGTTTTGACGTCCAGAAATCTGTTTCAAGTTAATCTTATCTTGAAATTTTCTTCTAAAATCTTCAGATAGATCTTGACAACGTGATATTCGTTTCCAGTCAACTCTATCTTGAAATTCTTCTATAAACTTTTCAGTAATGTTTTGATTAGCAGAGATCCATTTCCAATTAACCCTATTTTGAAATTTTCTTATGAAGTCTTCAGATAGATTTTGACAAGGAGAAAGCCATTCCCAGTCAACTCTGTTTTGAAATTCTTCTATAAACTTTTCAGACAAACCTTGATATTTATTTTGACAAAGAGAGATCCATTTCCAGTTTACTTTATCTTGAAACTTCCTTATAAAATCTTCAGACAGATTTTGGGAACGGGAAATCCGCTTCCAATTAACTTTGTCTTGGAATTCTTCTATAAACTCTTCACTTAGTTTCTGATATGCAGATATCCATTTCCAGTTAACTTTATCTTGAAATTTTCTTATGAACTCTTCAGATAGTTTTTGACTATGAGAAATTCTCTCCCACTTAACTTTGTCTTGAAATTCTTCCATAAATTTTTCAGACAGCCATTCAAATTTGGATATACGCTTCCAATCAATAAGTCTTCTATTAAGATAGTCAACTACTAATAAATTAGTTGCAGAGCATTCATAAAGCTTCAACAAATCCGATATTTCTAGCTTTTCAAGTATTTCATCGTAAATATAATTATCCATTTTATTTAAGCTAAAGACTCTTTAGAAGTTTACGGCAAAACTGAAATGTGAAGCTTCCTTTCAATCGATATATTATATAGCTTTTCCCCCACCTTTTCACAGCTTAGGGAGGGGGTAAAATAACGCTGACCATCATTAGCCAAATTTATGGAATAATCACTAACATTTCAATATAAATTGGTTTAGTGACATGATTAAAATTGCTAATCCCTATTGCAGCACATAATACATCAAGACCATTACTCTGAGGGGTTGTGTGTAATCTACCTTCTATTACTGAATTCTCATATACCTTTCGAAATTGAGTTCTGCATACTGCATACAATTCTTCATGAACTATGTTGTGAGAAATTGTTCTTAACGATACATATTTAGCTATATTAACAGTCTTTTTTAATTTTCGATGAAAACTAAAATTGTATATATCACCAAACTTGGTGGCACAGTAATTACACATATTTAGCAATGTTTTTAAAAGTCATTAAAATTTATTAAAAAACTTGTTAACTATACAACAATTTAAGTCATCATTTACTTCTTCAACCCCCTTTTCTTTGGTCAAGAATTCTTGGACAAGTGTTACTGGAAATAGTTCTCCATATCCCAAACGATGTAGCTGGTCTACAACAACATTAATACACACAGATCGTTCGGTAAATGTGTCACACATCATAATTCCATTAATACACTTTTGAAAATTCACATGATAATTATTAAAATAGTATGCGTAATAATCTTCCCAATATTTAAAACTCGTACGATCTTCAAAGTATTGATGTTGCAGCTCTGCGTATTCTTCTAATAAATGCAGTCTAGTCAAGTTAACAGCTTTATGAAAGAATATACTAATTTCCGAATTGCAAATACCGCACAGATCCATAACACTAAATATTATTAGTATCTTGTGACAGCGCTGCAGTGGTACTAAAGACGCGACTAATACATGAATGCTCTTAAGCTACGATCCCTTCTCTCACACCCCTCCTATGCATAATTTGGAGTGGGAAATTAGCGCGCCTTGCTGGAAGGGGTCAGATGCTTGAAGGCGGGGTTTAGGTGGGGCGAGCAATCAGATGCTTGGAGGCGGGGCTTGGGGGCGGGGCTTGGGTGGGGGGTCGACCAATCAAAAAGTGGTGGGGGGTGCAATCTGCTCCGGCTAACTATATCTACTCTTTCAACTAAGACATTTTTTTCTCTCAAAATTTAAAATTTCTCGACAAAATGATGCAATATTGGTTTAAAAAAACTAATAAATAAAATACCTAAACGTGTTCATGTCACCCAACCCAACCCAACCTGAGCGAATGGCAATTTCTTCCAAAAATGTAAACTAATATGCCAGTTTCGGGGTTATTAAGGTCAGGAAATCTAATTTTGTGTAATAAATGTTAAGAAAATTAACGCGGGGGGTGGGGGGTATAAAAGAAGCGGCTGAAAATTTTTCTAAGATGGTAACTAATATGTCATTTCCGGGGTTATTGAGCTCAGAAAATCTAATTTTGTCTAACAGTTATTAAAAAATATAATGGGTGGAGGGGGGGAATAAAAAGGGGCGGGAATTTCTCCAAAAATGTTACATGGATTATTTTTGAGGTTATTGAGGTCCGAAAATCAAATTTTGTCCAACAAATAATGGTAAAAAAATTAATGGGGCGGGGGGATAAAAAGGGAGCGATTGGCAATTCTTCAAAAAATGTGAACTAATATGCCATTTTCGGGGTTATTGAGGTCATAAAATCCAATTTTGTCTAAACGATGTTAAAAAAGATATCGGGGAGGGGGATAAAAAGGGA